>KZ559623.1:0-74569 GCA_002850765.1 Aspergillus taichungensis
TTTTTTTTTCAAGAAAAAAAAATTACTTGTGGGCTACTTGGTCGAAGCACCCCCCCTTGTAGGAATTCCAACAGAACAAGCACAGCCCAGAATTGTCTGGCTGCCTATTGAGATAGCCGTTAAAGCCATACTGTGATACTACTTAGTGGCGTTAACTAAGGTCATTAGTTACTTGAATGTTCTTCACCTGATTACTAGTAGTTGGGTTCAAGTAAAATATAGACGAGCAAATAGAGCAAAGATGTAAACTAATTCAAGTAGTTATATGATGACCATCTAACTTCCTTTTCTTCCCAAGGCATACTATTGATTTAAGGAAAAACTTCTACTTCTATCACGGTTAGAATTGAAATCTGGAGTTCTTTATCAATTATATCAGGCTTAGTATCAGCTAAATAAGATATCCTTTTGGCTTCCAAATATTACCGTATCGGGTAAGCTAACAGACTTTGTCCAACACATTTGGCTAGAGGATAGTACGACTCATAAACAGCCCAGTGGGGTCCAAATTCGGGGAAGCAAACAATGGTGACATCTATACGAGCAAACTCTTGCAAGTAGAGGCTTTCATAGGCCGGGAACTTCAAACTATCTTACTATTTAAGCAATGACCTTTCAATACCCCAGCGTGTTTATTGCTTTCTGTCTCTTTATGATCATAATCTTTGGGACCTTTAACCATGATATATTTTCTGTATACTATGTTAAACTAATCTTTCAACTTGATAGTGTAAACACATTCTGTCGTCTTCCTGTTGAATGATGTCTGATAACCTTGTGACAATAAAATAAACTTTTGATATTGAACTTCACAAAATGTTGCCCCAGTTGGTGGTTCTTTTTGATCAGCTATCAGCCAGAAGTATGTTTGGAATACCTATTCTGATAGCTTGCTTTTGCCACCTTCATTGTAGCTTATTATCATGTATGAGGAATTGACCGATTTAGACCGGGAATTGAATGATATTGAGCTTCTTGCTTCCCATACAATTTAGGCGGGAAAGCAAGCGATATTTATACCTAAATAATCCCGAATAGGACCGGTCTAAAAGAAGCGAGAGATGATGATTATGAACAGGGCCGAGAAGCGAGATGAAGCGAGATGAAGCGAGAGGATGGCGGTGTCCGCTGGCAGAATCCCTTGATTTCCAACATCATGATTCTCATCATCCTTTTAAGTTATTTCTATCATTCGTTGTACAATGTAGATGTGGTATATCAGATTTATCTTTTACATATCTAGTACATACGACCATAGGGTGTGGAGAACAGGGCTTCCCGTCCGCTCAGCCGTACTTAAGCCACACGCCGGCCGGTTAGTAGTATGGTGGGTGACCACATGCGAATCCCGGCTGTTGTATGTTTTTTCTCTTTATGATCATTATCAGATGACATGCATGCCATCTGTTCTACTAACGAATGCAGTCGGCACCTCTTGACCTGGGCCCGACCGGAACAAAGAGCAAGAATGGATTCTAGAACAATCCAGGCTCGCGGACCTATATCTAGGTAACAGGACGAGTCAACAAATAATAAACAGGATAGATTACCACTCTCACTCTAGTAATATATCATTGGTTTCAAATGCCCCCTAGCATGATAGTAGTCATGTGAGATATGACGGCCGTGCAGTGGCCGACCACTCGCAGATCTAGGTGTTTGCCTCTAACACACGTTTATTATGAATTTATTTCGGGCTTGAGCTGGGATGGGGGGGGGGGGGCATTGCCCGAGTTCCGGCTCAGAATACTGTTTGCAAAAATCTCCCATTCGCCAAAAAAAAGGTGTTTTTTTTTATCAATATCGATCATATTGAGAATCATGCCAATGTGCAACTTACACATATGCTATATGAGGAACTAGGAAATTTTATTGGCAAGTTGCAGAATAATTCGCACCAAATAACACTCTACATCTAGGTGTTAGGTGCACTGTGTGCGTTTTTTAAGACGTCAACTATTTTCATGCATATTAGAACCATGATAGCTTCCAGCTCGCCGTCATGGTGGATGTAAATAATTTTCTTGTAACATCTTGGGAAGACAGCCCTCGGGAAATTTCGAGGATCATCACCATTCAATAACTATCCCGGATCTAATAGTCAAACCTTCAAGCATGTGGACGGATTCTATGTGGTTCCTGGAATTTGCCGTGTGCCCCTTTGAGGAATCCAGCGACAGTGTGGTTTGCATTCCTTGTGTTCCACCAGAAGCTTCGCAATCTTCAGACGCCCATATTGTGTTGCTGCAATAAGGGCTGTCCGGCCTTCGTCATCCGAGGCGTTGTGGTCCGCGCCATGAGCCAAAAGAACTCGGGTTGTCTCTTCGTGACCTTGCTCGGCCGCACGAATGAGAGGGGTGCGGCCCTTGTCGTCCACGTCTTCTAGAAAAGCCCCTTTTTGAATCAGCAGGTGGACTACTGCAACCCGTCCCATTCGTGCGGCGGATGCGAGCGGGGATAGGCTGCCGATTCCCTTGTGTTCAATTTCTGCTCCGTGGACCAGGAGCAGCTCCACGGTTTCTATATTGCCATAATCTGCCGACAACTGGAGCGGAGTCACCATTCCATCGCATGGAAAGTTAACCTGGGCGCCGTGTTTGATCAACGTCTCGATGATTTGTTTGCGACCAATTCCAGCTGCCTGAGTCAGAGGAGTCCATCCGACATCATCTTGCAGATTCACATCGGCTCCTCTATCAATGAGATGCTGTGTGAGACTGATGTGGCCTTGCGCTGCCGCCCACGCCAATAACGTCCCTGGCTTCCTAAGGTCGTCATCCCTAGGAAGCTTCGTGTCCGGGTTGAGTCCCTTTTCTAACATCAATGCTACCACCTCACCCTGATTTTCCTCGACCGCAAAGTGAACTTCTGGGAGAATTTTCACGTTCAGTAAGCCCACGCTCTGTATATGATCTAATAAAATATCGACCATCAGTGTATCTCGATTTGCGATGGCCAAGCGAAGAGCACTGTAGCCATTCCTATCTTCGACCATCGGGTCTGCCCCCATTTGTATCAGAAAGTTCACAACAAGAGCGTGGTGCAATAGAACAGCAATCATTAGTGGTGTTCTAGACTCTCGGTCGCCTATTTCGAGATTAGCCCCTTCGTCAACTAATGCGCCGACTATGTCTTTGAACCCATTACTGGCGGCTAACCACAAAGGTGTTGCCCCAGATTTCGATCGGGAGTCAAGAACCACACCCCCTGATTGCAAAAGCTCACAAACAATGCGTAGGTGACCTCTCATAGCTGCATAATGCAAAGGAGTAAGATCCTCTACACTGCCCTTGCTTGGATCACAAACAGCCAATAGAGCTTTCACTATGTCATGAAAGCCCAGCTTGCAGGCAAGATGTAAGGCTGGAATGTTTTCTCCCACCAGTGGAATATTAACAATGTGCTGCGTGACATTATTGAGACCTAGGACAAGTAGGAGAAGTGGTTGATGGCACTCCTTGACTGCCCATCCGAAGAGAGCATGTATATGTGATAAATGTGACCGACCACCGGAAGTCCAAGGGTGGATATTCCAACTATCATTGATGGTCAGAGCAAGTCGTGTGAATTTATTGTAAAGCCCGCTGCCCGATGTGATGCTTTTTGTATGTCTGGTCCAATGTTGCGTCGCATAATGCAGAAATTTGTATTGTTCACGGGGTCGAGCGAGAGATGCGTGAATGAAACGCAAGGGTAAAGAAACCGAATGCGTCTGGTCTTTAGACACCGGGAAAAGGTTCTTGATTATTTGGGAGCCGCTAAGTGTGGCTAGTAGCCATGATGGCTCTGGTAGAAAGGTCTTCGCAGTTTGAGTCGTCGGCCTGTCGAGCTGAAGGCTGAAATCGGAGAATGACAAATAGGCGATGCAAAGCTCGCCGCAGCATCTATCACCTTCTTCAAAAGAACCTGGAAACCCAGGAATATAGTCTCTATTGTTATCAAGAAACTGGCTTATTGATGTGTGGGCAAAGCGAACGTGATTGTCCGAAGAATCCAGTACCAGAAGGTTGGCGCAGCTACCTATGACAAAATCACTTCTAGGAATCCTTTGTCTTTCCCACGACGTATCATATACGCTAAAGGCAACAGCTTCTTGCAACTCTTCTATGTGAAGCGACTTCGCAGCAAAGCGAGTCCAGATGAGGGCCCTCAAAATTCGAGGATCCTGTAAATTCATTCTTTGCACGCAGCGGCGATACGTTTCTTCAAGGTCTTTGGGAAGTGCCGTCAGGGCATGTTGTATTTCCGCGTCCGAGACGCACGTATCCCACAGGATTTCGATCTGGAGAAATACCCATAGAAACCTGACATCGTTAGATCCACTTCATGAAGATTGATATAGTGAGCGAGATGGGAGTCAATACATTCCAGAGGACTCACGAGTCAGTACACTCTTCATGTCCATTACCAGCGAATCATCCATAGTGAGCTTGTTGAAGACCATCTTTTCCGCAATACTATCCTCTATGTATATACGGATGTCTTCAGTCACGTTTCCCGACGTTGATATCCGAGGAATGTTCGTAAAGAACATGGAAACCGTCGTGTTTCCTGCAAGGTGGTCCCTGCTCAGGAAGAGGGCCCGTGAGTGTAAAGGGGATCTCCCTGGCTTACGAAACAATGACCCAAAGTATGTCAAGAGACTTTTGACATGGTCTTGTTCTAGACTATCAAGCCCGTCCAAAACATATATAGCGTTCGGCACTAAATAGAAGAGATGTGTGAATAAACTTTTGAAGTCTTCCAGGTCAGGTATTTGCCTGCTGGGTCCAAAATGACGCCGCAGAATTTCTTCAACTTCCGGCGGCAAAGGTACAGAGGTTCTAATTAGAAACTCGCAAAGTTGCTTTATAAAGCTGGATAATACCAACGACCTCTGATCGTTCACTTGTTGCTCGTCAAAATAGAAGAAAACAGTGGCCACCTTCACTTTTGAACTCCGGAGTCTTGCCTCTTCGACCACGGCGGTACTTTTGACAGTTATGGACTTGTCCTGGATGTCAGAGAAGCCACTTACGCTATGATAGTTTTTCCAGATCCAACTGTCAACTGTTAAGATACAACTGAAGAGGAAAGATGTCTAAATATCCGCACCTCCAGGAAAGTACTCACTTTTTCCAGAGCACCATAGAAATGGCGTTGCTTTCCCCGAAATCCATAGCTGAAAATCCGGGCTTTGCAGGAACCACTGCGTAGTCCCCATCAGTCTTTTCTGTGCCAGCCTTTGATGAACCTTTTCATGATCATAGCTTGTAATCTGAGAAAGTAGAGCTTCGTCAATTTGGAATTCTGTCAACGATGCGTCAGTTTTATAAGCATTCCCTGTGTCCAATTATAATACCTCGACGAACTATCCAGTCTTTGTAGGTGGCCACTCTGCCAAGGAGGGTCTGGGGCTGCGCCAATGCTAGAAGGTCCAATTAGCCTTCATCGACCACAATTAGTAGCACGAGATATCTCATACATCTTCCGGTAGGAGAACCCTTCAGGTTTTCTGATATTTGATTGACATGAACAGATGACAAAAGCTCTCTGGTATATGCAGCAGCCGTCAGGGATGCATATCCCTGCCAATCTTTACATTTTGCTGAATCTGCATAGTCGCTGATTCCACGGATTACCAGACACGGGAAGTTGTCCATCAGCCCAGCTGCCTCCATTTCGAAGCAGAGAAAACCATATTCTCGTGCCAGCTGATCTCGAAGCTTGTCATCTTTCATGACTTTATCTCCGGAGGCAATGAGGCCATAGTGTACTGCGATGGGCTTGTTCGTCTTCTCAAGATCCACATTATCTTTTCGTTTGGGACTTGTCTCAGAGAAAGCCTGCCAATCAAGACATTCAGGATTCTCATCCTTGCGTTTCTCCGGGCATTGGAATGTTTCTTTCATGAGAGGATACATGTTAAGCGTGGAGCAAACCAGGTCTGAGAGACCATTGCCTCGCAACATATGGGCTGCTTGCAGCCTAGAAATGGCCGTTAAAAGTACCGTTGGAGGTTTATTCAACACTCCCGTTCGAACGAAATGCCTGCTTTCCAAGAGTTTACCAGAATCATACTGAACGACGCCACCAAATTCCCTAGACGGTTTACTGACCACAACATCGCCAAGTCGAATATTTGTCTGCGGACCCGGTACACCCCCGCCAATGCCGACCATCAAGCCAAATTGTATTGATGGAAAAGTGAACCGAATCTCTGTGGCAATCCTTGCAGCTGAGACTGTACCGTAAACACCACACGGCAGACATGCGATTACAACGTTGTGATACTGAACCCGACCAAGGACATAGGTGTTCGAGTCGTGATGCTTGGTTGGCAAGTCTGGGTGTCTTTGATCTAGCATCGCCTCGGCAGCCGCCATCTCGACCGGTAAGGCGCACAGCCATGCGATTGCATAATCTTCATACCGAGGGTAATTTTCACTTTCTCCCATGCTGGTGTTCGGCATTCATAATCTCTTGTTTATTCGAAGGCACAGGCAAGAGCAACTGCGGGGGTGTCATCCTTGTCCATTGGGGCGGAACTATAGTTGGACCGACCATAGCCAGGGGCAAGCCTCTACATTAGGAAACGAAGGCTGTCGATCCGCATACTATTCGGCCATAAGAGATGTCAAGACTCCATTTGAGTCAAATGTCATCCGTATGTGGAATTTATACTGGATGCGAATAGATTGACTTCTGATCAATGAGATATCTATGTTCTATATAAGCCCCAGGCTTTTGATTATGAGTAAGGGCAATCAATCGTCTGAACCCCAACAGCAAGTCTGTGCTAACAAGTTAGGCCATGTCGATTTGTGTTTCTTCCAGCAAGGGATATCGTATTCTACCTTTAGTAAGTGATCATATATTGCTTCGTTCGATGCCAAACGAGACACTCTCCGTGAAATATGTGTACCACAGAAAGTGTATATTATCTAGTTACGTCCACAAATGTCAAGCAGCCAGTATCATTGCTAGCTCAATTTCTCGGCGTTATCATGTAGCATGGAGAGAACTCTATTCAAAGAGAACCATGCAACAATCAATGCGCACCTTTGAAGTAATTGGTCAAAAAAATGAAATAAAGTAAAAAAAAAGAAAATGTTCTTGTGTATAAGCCCATGACACACATGAACTGTTTCTGTCTTGTGATTCAATATAGTAAGTGCTTTTACTTGCACAACTCCTTTATACCAGAGAATGAGGGAGTAAAGAAATACTCGCCACCCTCCGCAATGACAATCCGTTCCAACTTGATCTTTTCGAGCTTTCGGGGGTCGTCCAGTCTAGGAATATTTGCATAGTTGTTTTCATTATCGTCCTCGGCCCACTGGCCAATGATTGGGTCCAACCCTGGCTGCTGGCCACCGTAGTTCGTGCCCTTGCCAAGGGGATAGTTGACTTTGTTCGACCATTCTAAACCACGTCATTAACCCGACTCAATCTGACATGGGAAGTAGTAACCGGTGAACTTACCCTTTTGCATGTGCCGGAATCCATTGCGAAGATTACTTTGGTAGGAAACGAAGAGTAGCCCTCGATCATGCATTGAAACACCCGAATTTGTTTCTGTTCCTTGTGTTCTTGGTCCATATGGTATACCCCGGCGGACAATGGCATGTGTATCATCCAAGTTACCATCCTTGTCCAGGTGATCTCCTCTAGGCCGCGTTTTGCGGATATGGGAGGCAAAGGGGCATTTGTCCTGCCATTGCACATCATGATAATTGAAATCATTCGACTTCATGAGAGCTATATGCTCAGGGCCTTTTTTGAGGCCGTCATCCACCGTTGCCTCGTCGTTCATAATGTCATCAGTATGTGGCTTCTGCTCCAAAGAGACGCCTATATCCCCGTATCATCAGTTAGTTGAATTCGTTCCAAGCGGAAACTTTGGACGGTTATGCTGACCATCACGCCATCTTCCCATCAGCCGAGATGATAGAGTTGATAATGCGCCCATCATCAGCTCGCCCTTGTCATTTGTCGCTTGCGGTTTAAAGGTCTCAATGACCCATCTGCAAATCACGCTGTTATTTCCAAGGTCATATTATGATTAAGGGTGGTGGGGTATTACTGGATCGATTCGGGAACCAGCTGCTTCAATCTCCGGAACACCAAGAAACTACCTTCTTTGGCCCATGCGGGATGGTTTTCAGTATCACCTTCTGTTCCAACAAGGATGATGCTGGGTGAAACTGTCAGCATGTCGGCCTCTCACTGAAGTTCTTATCGACTCACCCAGGCTTGATAGATGGCGGTGCAAGCTTTTCCGTGGAAGGTTCATCCAGTCCTTTGATCATTGGCTGGGAAACGCCATCCGCCCACCCAAAGCTAGATCGAGTCAACATGAGTGAGCAGCTCTGCGTCTAGTCGAATCAATTTGGGAAATCCACTCACTGTTCAGTTTCATGCGGCAAGACTTCACCGGTCTGCGCAAACAGATATTTGACAGAGCCACCTGGTGCATTCTTGAATGTCGGGTTCAAGACATTTACCATGAAGTCTTGAACGGCTTTCTCAGTACTGCCGGCCAGGAGGAAGACACCATGGATCTCGCCACGCGATCCCTTGAATTCACCGTGCCACTCCGCGTCTCTATCGAGTCCCTCCACCACCATGTCATTGTACATCCCTTTCTTGAATATGTCATCGCCCAGGTCCTCCTTTCCCAGCTAAAAGAGACGAATACATAGATGATAAGTCTCTGCATAGCTTCAGTTTTTGGAGACGCTCACCTTCTTGAGACCCTTGCCCGAAAATGCAATATTCACTGCCTCGATGTCGATGATGTCGTCGGATTGAAGCTCTCCATTGTCTTTGCGACGCTTTATGTCTCTCAATATCTGTTGGGCGTCGTGTGCACTGGTGAGATGCTTTGTAAATCCGTTGAGCTTCTCTTTGAACGTGGGAGCATTGGTGATCTCGAAAAACAAAAAAATTTCCGTTTTTTTGGGCAATTTCGGCCTGTGACTGTTAGTTGTATATGTTGAGATATCGTGGTCAGCCATGTAACCAACCAGATGTCACCTTGGATGTTCTTCAGGTTTAGAGCCATCTTGAATGGGAAGGGTTCAGGGAATAGAGAAGCGTAAGGGGAATCGTTATTGATATCGTTGATAGCGAAGGAAATGCGATGGTATGGCGAATATTTGCCGGGACTAGACGACCTCAGGGTCCCTTTATATGCCAACGGCCCCGTAACGATAGTAGTTGCAAACGATCAACCTCCTAGATGTCGGTGGCAACTCCAGTGGCTGTGGAATTAGCATCGTGTATCTGTATAATGCATCATGATGTTGCAGTTTTGGGACAGTGATATCATTGTATCATGTTACACGCGTAGTAAAGACGGTGTGGGATTGCAGCATTCGCTCTGCCGCTATGAATAACTGTCCATTTTCGTATATGTCTAGGATTGTTTTATTGTATTCCGTCTGCCGTACAGTACTGATAGTACCTCAACGTGCTAATTTCACTGCTGGGTTGTTTCTCATTTTGCACTCCCTCGGATGCAAAGAGACATCCTCCATAATGCATCCTTTGAAACTGCAAGCAGGTGGATGGTTGAGTGTCCCGAAATCAGCATATACAAGATTATCGACAACGACCCAATCGAGATACTAAATTTCGAACTAGCGGAATGGCATCGACTCTGGCGGTCAGCCAGGTGGGTCTTTACTAAGGTTTATAGAACCTTGCTTCGATCTCTTGTAAGTGTGGTGTCCAATCAGGCTTCAGATGTTTCAACCATAGGGCTACTTTATAAGAGACCCAGGTACGCCACTTCCTTGGAGAATGTGCAGCCATATCCCAGGTATGTGCAGGATGAGAACCAACACAATCGACCCCTGCCAGTCATTCACGGGTTTGGATGGAAATGGTAGAAAAGCTTTCCGCAACGCTGGGATTCCCTTACCCACGCAGTAGTTACGACGACTTACGATCGATTTCTCAGTCATCACGACTACTGGTGATTGCACATGCCACTTCTACCACCCGACGACCATACATGGAGTGTATTAATGTCGTAGAATACAAGCATGCTTGAGACTAGTGCCCGTTGGGTTTCAGTATCCAGCCAGCCACAGTGGAATCCTACATACCGTGGGCACAGCATGACGCCGCCTATTGCATTGCCTGGATATGCGTCTTGCTGCATCCTTGACCAATCATTGACTTGTCACCGAATCAGTTTGAATTTAGAAATATTTAAGCCCGCCCATTATAGTTTGACCAACGTACGAAGCTAGGTAAACTCTAAGCCTGAACAGCAGACACTTTCAATCTTCCACGTAGCGGTAGGGGATATAAAGGTCAAATAATATCTTAAGAGGCCACAGGGTCATAATGCTAATCAATGTGAAAACAAGAAATACGCTTGTAATTTTCTGGAGAAGGTTCCTACAATTATTGCGCAGGATGTAACGGTCATTGGTTCGATTTGTGAAGTATATCTTGAATATATGAGGTTTGAGGATTAATTACTGTGATAAAATCTGATTGGTATCACACTAACCAACCTGATGAATTTAGCACCGGAAGTTAATCATACCACTCTTGCATCTGGAAAAATCACACTTGACTGGATTAAGATATAATATATAAATACAACTACAGGTTTCTTGGAGATGCCAGCATGCATTGTTTATCAAATGTAGGAGGCATCTTTCATCCTGTTTGTTATTATTGAGGCTGCTGCTGCCGTCTCGGTGACAGGATAGGCACCTAGCAATCTTTGCTTAGTGTATTCTCAAACAGAAAGCAATATATTTCAGACAATATATTGTACTAACCCGGACACTCCGAGCCCGGTGATCCTTATGGGTATAGGGTAAAGATCCCAGGGAAAGTAGTGTAGACAGGCTGAGTCGCGCCTGCAAAGACGAACAGCCTGCCTTGGCTGGTCAAAGCATGTGGAGAGGTCTGTCAATTAACTGAATGAACAAACCCTTTGTTCTTTTCCTTTAATTTCCCTCAAAGACATTACAATGTACTGAATCTAGAAACAGAATCGGCTGATTCATCCTAATCATAATATAGATGACATGGTACCTTACCATAACAAATAATGACCAGATCTTTGGTGATGCTGCTCTATGGTTTACTTTGCCAGAACATGCTGCTGCCCTGATCCATGGGCTAGCTATCTATATGTTTATCACTAAGAATCCATCATGCCCTTTAAGAGGATACAGCGGACGGAAAAATCGTCTCCGCGCTGTTACGAGTCAGTATCAAAGAATTCTATTCCAGCTCTACAATGAATATAACCTACTCTAGTAGATGCCTCATTCGAGCAGCATGTAGGGATCATCGGTTTATCCCGGCGGTATTGAACAACAAAATCCAACCTCAGCTTCATTATTCGTAGGATAATGATAGACGGTTAAATAGTTGGCTTAGCTGGGGTTCAATAACAACATACTAACATTGAAATCAACTTGATGGGAGAAACACGTGCTAACTCTACCAGATTTGATACAAAATGGACAGGATGCTCGAAATATTTGGATGGCGTGAAGAGATCATCGCGCTTGGTGGCTTCCCGTTTGCAGAAGTTTAATTTGTAACTGTGAAATTTTCGCATTCTAGCTCTGATCACAGAGGGATAAGAGTACTAGTTGTTGTTGGTTTGGGATTGAGATGCAACTACGGAGGTTACAATCGCCAAAGGTTCCAGAAATCCCATCTTGATAAGGGATCCGAGATTCACTATAATTGGTAGAGATTCCAGTAAGTGAGAAAGATAAGAGGTCTGACCAGAGAGAGACTGCGAGAATTAGGGGCAGGCCTGCTTTCATCTATACTTATCGGAGGACTACTATTCTTGCTGTTAAAATGACCAATGGAATGGATATCCTTTGCCCCAGTGATTTTCATGCACTGCATGAGTACATGCTCTCGAAACCGCATTGGATCAACAATCAGGGACATCTTTGGGAATATTCGGCATCAGTAGATGCACCGTACATCAATAAAGGGAAATAAAGTGAGTATTTGTGTCGAATTCCTGCTGTTTGGGTCAGGGGTTCAAATATATGCCGATGACCTTGCAAAGTTAACAAAGCAACAGAGCTGGCCCCACCCACTTTTCTAGATGAGATACGGACTTAAGTAAAAAAACGGGCCTGACACGAAGACTACCTTCTATCTACCATTGCCTGTCTTTAACGTCTGCCCTTGTGAGGTTTCAGAATCGCAGAGTCTCCCGCCCAACTCCCTTGTCTAGACGCCTGTGCCGCAACCCAGGTCGAGCATTTCGGACGGTCAACGGGCGATGGATGAATCAATCCGTCATTGAAATAGACAAGGAACGCATGTCACTGTTCCACAGGGTTCTGGGTGTGAGAACATTATTCAATTGGGTGGTTGTCACGCACGGTGGTGTTGACAACGGCAGCCCATGAGCCCGAAAAGCCCTCTGCAGCCGGCCTTCATTTTATCCGTCGGCCTGGACCACCTCTGCATCTAGAGCCTCAAGCCTTTGCGCCGCAGTAGGGAAATGGTGTCGAGTATGGCTCGGACGGCATAATTAGGGGCTTGCTGCAGTGATCGGGAGACTGAGCCTCCCTGGGCATCGGTAGCCCTGTACCTGGTGGCCTATTAACTTCGAGCCATGTAGAATGGTCATTCCACGAAAAAAGATCCACCGATGGAGTCAGAAGGGCGCGGTGTATCCAGCATGTCAATGCGTCAAATGGCAGCAGGTGGCAGGATAAATTCATCGGTGGGATGATGGACTCTTCAATATAAGGGCCTCTTTCGGGGGTTCAAGCAAGTCGCGACGACAAGTTGCAATTAGAAAGTGCAGTGTGGTTTGTTCTGGCACCAACACTTCCAGAACTCTAGTTTGAAGAGCACTGGGATGCCTTGCAGACTGTGCCACCCAAGTCGAAACCTGGCCTATGTCCATCTGCACAAGATATATCGGTGACCAATTAACACACCCACTTTGAGGGAAACGGTGGGATATGCATATTTTTTCTGACCCTTGCAGAGCCTGCAGCAGCAAAAGTGGTCATCCCTGGCGTCCTTTTCGAACTGACCGTAAACCGCAGTGGTCAAATGCCCAGAGCAAATGATTCTTGTGCTTGGTTATCTACGAGAACCTTGCTATCCCAGTTGACTGATCTTCGCCTCAGGAAATCATCTTCTTGGTTTGGTCCAACATGGTAAACGAATTCCATCAGTTCGAGCCCTACGCTCTCACCTGCTTTGACCATTTATTCTCACCGGACATAAACCAAACCACGGCGCTTTCATTCAGGCTTGAAAATCCCCGAGATGGCAGCCGCATTCTCCAATCCGGTATCGCACGCATGTTCGATGAGCTCCCCTTTCTGACGGGAGAGGTCAGCCCCTGCCCGTATGCGACAAAGAAAGGTGTGATGCAAATCCAACCTGCCTCGACTGCTACACAGGGGATCCCTATTGTGCAAGTGAAGGAACATCCACAATGCGTCCTACCTTCAACGCCGTCATCAGAGAAGCAAACCAGAGAAGAGCATCGTGCTCGCTGTGCGCAGCCATTACAGGCCATTGTCCCCGAATTAGATTCCTCGTCAATCCCAGCCCCTGTATTCCGCGCCCAGATCAATGTTCTTGCCGATGGGATCGTCCTCTGCTTGACCATAAACCATATGCTTATTGATGGGATGGGAACAGCTGCCCTGGTCGACATGCTTGCCACTGCCTGTCGAGCGGGTGACAACTCGGTCACTGATCTTCGCCAGTGTGGCGCAATTCAAGACAGCTGTAGACGTTATTTCCAGGATTTAGGAACGCAGTGCAAGCTGCGTGACCGGTTCCAGCCTGGTAACCCATCCAACTCTGGGGCCGAAGCCTTCATTCACCTTGGGAAGTCATATTCAACTCGCACCCTTGTCTTCTCAGATGCTCGGATAAAAGCACTCAAGAGTCAATGCAACGCAGCCTTAGCAGAAGCTCTTACCAACACAGGGACAAGAGACCGATGTTCATTCCTCTCATCAAACGATGTCCTTACCGCGCTATTGTGGCTAAGCATCAATCAATCCCGATCCCAACCTCGAGAGCACTCGTGCGTGGGTGTCCCCGTGAGTACGCGCACGAGGTTTTGTCCCCCCCTACCCGATCACTACCTAGGGAATGCGGTGTTGTTTGTTGAATGTAAGCTGGTCATGTCAGAGATACAAGATTTGTACGATGATAATCATTCCTCGTTTTCCACAGAAGCCATCCGGCTACTCTCTCTGCTCGCATACCGAATCCGCTCCAGTATTTCCACGGTCGATGATGACCATCTGCGGGAGTTTATCAGTCGAGCACAGCATACCAGCAATTGGGAACAGCTGCTTAGCTGTCCGGCTGACGTTTTCGTGACGAGTGTGCGTTCATGGAATATGTCCAGCCAGAACTTTGGCCCCACACTCGGCGGTGTCCTGGCAGTGGCGCCGGTCCCACTCTCTGTCATTGAAGGGGAATGTATTGTCCAGCCACGTCGGTGTGATCCCAAAGGGGACGATATATGGGAGGTGATGGTTACTTTGAAACCTGAAGATATGCAAGCCTTGAGAGGCAACCGCTTGATGGCATGCGCGCTCCAGGACGACTATCCCGTGGAATTTTACTGTGCCAATTGAACTTGGTCATTGGAATGATTGGGATTTTCGATAGTGACATTTTGATTGGAGGGAATTGAGAGACAAGGAATCGGCCCGGTTTCTTTGACTTGCATAGTTTTTTTACATGTCAACAATCTATTGAACCATGTCATGACTGTTGTTTTGACTTCTACCAGTAGATTGCCATAGAGGTTTCCCCTTGGTAGCTGGCTGCCAGCGGACGCAAATGTATATCCAGCTTCGCACCAGCAACAGCCACCCTGATAAAATTATATCCTCTTTTGGAACGACCTGATCAGAATATGTATAAACGAAGGGCGCCATTAAGCTATGATATTACTCTCTGGTCTAGTGACTATTGGCCATCAACTGCTTCCGCAGACAGTTACATATATCTATCGCTTTTGGTTAGCCAACCTGAAACCAGAGACAGTACGGAATACAGAATGGCGGAGCATGGAACAGCAATAGCAGTGATTCAAGTTGCTGGAGTAGCTGCGCCAGTCTCCACGGAGCTATATGATGGTCCCTTAAAGATCAAAAATGGGCTATAGGATATCCTCAATCTGGTGACTAACATGTAATCACTGGCTGAACTCGCCTGGAAACAGGTGGTTCTTGACCCAGATGACAATGTCAGAAGAGCAATGGCCGGTCTACCTATACTTTTATCATCAAAGGTATAACAAACTATACAGGCCTTTGAAGTATAACATGGTGACAGGGTCTAATACAACATTTAGCAAGTCCGTCTATAGTTGATGTTGGATCCCCACTCTGAGTGATTGCACTCTAGCGATCAATCAGAGTTTACTACCACTCATGTCACCACTCTGGGGGATATATAACTGGCCTTTCCTTTTAGATTTCATCTTTTCATATACCTTAGATAGCTATTTCCATTGATCTGATCATCATTCCATCGTTCCATCAGTTTTTATTGTGTTAGACCCAGTTCTACTCTGGTCAACCAACAACTTTCACCATTAGCATCACATTGGCCCACCACATTGACAAGCAGCCAGTCTTAAGTTCACTATAATATCATGAAGAATGAGGTATGACAACACACGAAACTGTCAAATAGTCACTATCTGACTTACATTGTGGACTTTGCCATACACAAAATGTGAGGGCGGCTGTTCTTCGGATTGGAGTGTTCCGGGGGTCTGTCATCTGACAGAGACCCATCGTTTCTCTTTGCCTCCTGGTAGACAGTTTTTCACAACCTAGACGCGCAGCTCCGATTCTCTACAGCGTGGCATCCCCAGTCCGACGGACAGACTGAACGCATGACTCAAACCATTGAAACCGCGATGACGCACCTGGCCTTATTGAATCCCCAAATGGACATAGACCACTAGACCGAAAACACTACTTGGCCAAAAACATCAATTGGCGAATGGCAGTGTCCCGAAACTATTGATATTCCAACATAAAACAGTGCACTCCACAATCTTACCTTCGCCGGAGAGTTGAAACCATGGACGACATCCATCACTGATGTCGAGGGGGCTTTTAATACCCATCACGATGGGCCACGGGGCAGCAGCCGCCACGGCTATCTTCGTCCGAAGATTCAACCGAGCTACCTAAGATTGCTAAGGAAGCATGTTGTAGTTGGCGTCGAGTATGACGTGCAGGCTATATGTTCGACCTCTCACTGCAGTACGGCCTGCTGCCTAATTACCACGAGACAATTATCCTGCGGCAGGCCAGAAAACAGGGAATGGGGTGGGCCCTGGAGTACAGTCCGGTGGTCCTTCATTCTGATGATCAGGCGCCAGGAGTTGTGAGTGTGCGAGTTTGTCTTTGGTACTTAGGCCGGAAGGTACAAGCATCCTATCAATCGACTAATGATTCAGACCGAAATGACTGGGTCCATAGAATTAGCTGTCAGTCTAGGCTGTTTTGTATAGAAAGACCTGGCATAACTGGCTAACTTCTTTAGGCTGAATCCGAATGAGCTCCAAAGCGGCTGTCCGCGTTCCCCTCCCCGCTACCCGCCCCCGTCCCGGTGCCTTCTTCTCCCACAATATCCCCCGCATCAGCAACACCCAGATCGCCAGGCGGCGTGGGCATGAAAGGCGCGCCCATGAACCCGAATAATGGATCGAGGAGGCAGTCGATGTCTAGGGAAATGTTGTTGGCTCCTTGTCCTTGATCTTGACTCTGACTTTGTCCTTGTCCTTGCCCCTGTCCTTGTAAATGTGCATTTGCATGAGTATGTCCATGTCCATGTCCTAGAAAGTCCGTCCCGCCTGGAAACGTACCAAAGATCAACTCTAGGTCAAACTCGGACGCAGACTGACCTGAGGAGACGGGTTGATCTGACCGTGTGGGTAATACAGTTAGTTCATTGATCTCTTTCTCACCCAGTCCGTCTCTCAAGGGTAAAAAATTATAAAGAAACGTAAAAAAGGGATGAGGAGGAAGTGGGGGAACACACCAACACCAAGCTGAATATTATTGGCCGCAATCAGCTTCCGAATGATCCCCGTCGGGCGCCTGACTCCCGGATTCGTCGCACACATTTCATCGAGGTAGGCGAGGTTCGCCGTTAGCAGGGAGGCATGTTCTGCGCGACGGCCGACGCCAGAGGTGCTCTCGCTGGCGGCGTTGCGCACGTGGATGGTGCAGGCGACGTAGATGTAGTAAGCCATAATGTAGGGGGCGCGGGTGAGGCCGTAGGCTTGTTTGTAGCAGCGGGCGACGGCGGAGATGCGGCCGGCGGCGAGAGTGCATTGCTCCCAGGAGCGGAGCGGGACGGAGGTGGTGGCGCGTAGGTGGCCGTCGGAGATGAAGGGGCGGTGGAGGAGGATGGTGAGGGATTGGTAAATGCCGTGGAGGTTGAGGACGTTGGGGGCGGGGTATTTAATAGTGGTGTTGGAGTTGGTAGATGGGTCGTAGAGGGGCGGGAGATGGGGGTGGATGTCGAGGTCGGCGGGGAGGTTCTTTTCCCATCGGGCGAGGGCGGTTTCGACCATGTGTAGGCTGGCGAGCGCGTTGGAGAAGGTGGCACCGACGGCGTAGAAGCGGTTGATGATGACGGTCATGATTTTGGATAGCGAGCAGAGCTGGCGGAAGGTGGAGACGGAGTAGATCGGGGATGGCAGGGCGACGGGGCCGGTTGGCGGGACGAAGGCCTCCATTTCCTCGAAGGTGTCGAGCAAGTCGCGCGAGACCTGGCAGTCGCGGAGGTTGATGGCAGGCGGGCGTCCGAGGTATAGGCTCTGCAACTTGTCGCAGATGAAGGCGCCCCAGAAGACGCGGCGGCGGATCTCGATCTCCTCGGCGTTGTCGCTCGTCTCCTGCGGGTCGAGGTGCAGGCCGAGATCGTAGACCATGCGCAGTGCGTATCCGGTGAAGAGCCAGCCTTTGGAGGTCTCGCCGCGGGCGTTGTAGGTTGAGCCGAGGAGGAGCAGGCCGACGACGGTGGGGATGGTCGGGGAGAGGAGCAGAGCATGTTCGGCGAGGAGCTGGTCGCAGCGGTCGAAAAAGAAGGGCTGCTGGGCCTGCGCGTGCTCGGAGAATTTGCTCGAGCAGGCGAAGATGGCGTTTAGGAGGAAGGGAGACGAGTACGGTCCGTTCTGCTGAATGTCTCGCATGATGGCGGGCCGATAGGTCAAGAGGAATGTGTGATGCTGCCGGCCCCAGTGCACGTTCAACAGGTGCAGCGCCAGGCTGGTGGGGACGCCGGCGATGTCGGGCAGCGCGACGAGGTGCTGCTCGGCCTGGCGCTGTAAGGCTGCGTTCGCAATCAGGGCGTTCTTGCGATGCTCAAGACCGGGGTCCTGGGTCAGGGCCGTCCGGGGCGACTGGCCGTTGTGGGGCGGGACATGCAGGGCCGACGATGGACCAAACGTTGCTGCATTGCCAGACTCGTCGATCGAGATGAACTGCACCACGTCGGGCTCGTCCTCCTCGGACTCGATCAGACTGATGACGCTTTCTCGCCGCCGGTGGCCGTCTGGCTCAAATGTCTGTCCGTCGTGGTCCTCCCGGGGAAAGTCCGGCTCGGGGGCCAGCGGGACCTGAGCGTGTGGCGTAGACGAGAGCAACACATCGCGCTCCTCCATCGACGCCTCCTGAAGTCTTGCGACAAAGGCCCGGAGGGCAGCCAACTCCCGTTCGAGATCATTAATCCGGGCCAGCGTGGGTCTGGACTCCTAGAGACTTAATCATCGCGATAAGCCAGTAGCAGGAATGGTCGACTAACCTTTCCCTCGGTGCTTCAAAGCGATAGATGCAGTTCTTGCTCTGACTGGCGCAAGACCTGCAGCGCGGTCTTGCGGCGTCGCAGCGAATCTTTTTGCTTCGACAGGACAGACAGGCTCTGGCAACCGTCTTGCCGGAGCGTTTGCCGATGGATTTGGGAGTCATCTCGTCTATTGAGAGCGGATGAATGGTCTACATGGACGGGATGGACTGTGGAGTTATCACGTAATTCACCCGTGATCAGCTAACCCCAACAGAAACTCCGCCAACCCACTCTTTAGTTCAATCAACCACCATTCCACGGAAAACAAGCAGAGCGCGTCATTCAAGGATGGAGCAGGGGGGGAGGATTCGATTCATGTTCACAGTTGATAAATTGATGAAATGGTGATTTTCCTCGTATACGTGCAGTTATTCAAGCGTTTGATATACTGCGGGGTACATTCGGAGGCTGATTCCAAGACAGCATATTCAACAAGAACAACTCAATCACAAGCTCTCAACCTTATACTCACGTGCGAGACACTCCAGACCGACTCCGGTACTGTAGTCCTATCAGGGTAAATTGGGTGGCTAGCTTGATTAAGCGGCGCCCTGACGTGAAATCTAGGTTTCTAGGCACTATAATCTTGTGCGATACTCCCAGGATTATTGCAGGGTTGTTAAATGAGCTGCAGAAAATCTGCAGCAATGACAGGATGCTGGATCATGATATCCACATCTTTGATGAGATCGGCTTGGTAACAAAATGAAAGTAATTGTAAAGAGGATTTCGGTGTGAAGTGCCTGGCAAGCCATGGCTAATTCACCCTGGAGATCAGGAATGGGTGATGACAATTCAATATATCCGGATACACTAGGGGCTCTCACAGCCAACGAGATGACTTTAAATGCCAGATGCCAATTGAGGGATAGGACAATCTACCTCCTGGGACAATCTGGGGTATACCAGAGCTTGATGTCTTGTATCTCGATAGCTAATATACTTTTTATTGATCAAATTGTGTGGGAAACAGACTCAGTTTCATGGCGTATATCGGAAATACGAGGGGTGGATTACTGTGAATTACGTTAGTCACTCCAAGAACCTAACAGTGAATGCTGAATCTATTACTCGAGTTATATTACCTATTTTAGAACATCATATCAGTTGCTTGATCGCTCACTTGTACATCTAAGAGGGTGTAATATCGATTTCAAAATCATTATGGATGATCAACTCTCGGAGACTGACTGTCCGAGATCAACCGGAGCGTCATCTTCCGTTCGGATATACCAACCCTCCAAGTTCATCCTCTCGAATACTAATTCTTATAAAGCCTTGGCTCTCCAATCATTCGTTCAAGTCTGTGTCCTAGCTTGATCAAATCACAAACATCTTCTCCATCTGAACAATGTCCGCCGTGCTGAATAAAGTAGATGTGCTGGTGGTGGGCAGTGGTAATGCAGGCTTCGCAGCCGCTATTTCCGCCGCCCAGTCCGGCGCCGACCGAGTGCTGTTGATAGACAAATGTCCCGAGGAATGGGCCGGCGGCAACACCTATTTCACAGCGGGGGCATATCGGACGGCACACGCCGGGCTCCAGGATCTACTCCCGATAGTCAACAACGTCACCCGCGAGCAGGCACAGAAGATTGATCTTGCCCCATACACGCCCCAGGACTTCATGGCGGATCTGCGCAAAACCTGCCTGGGCCGATCCGATCCCCACCTCGCAAAGACCCTGATCGAAGACTCCAACTCCGCCGTCAAGTGGCTGGCCGGCCAAGGCATCCGTTTCCAGCTGTCGTTCAACCGCCAGGCGTACGAGGTTGACGGCCGCATCAAGTTCTGGGGCGGATTGAGCATCAAAACACAGGACGGCGGCAAGGGCCTCATCGCCGACTACCGCGCCGCGGCCCGCCGGCATGGCGTCCAGCTCTCCTGGTCCACCACGCTCCGCGGCATCCAGACGGACCCTCTCGACGGGAGCTCGATCGTGACCGTCCAGGTCGACGGCCAAGAGCAGACCATCCACGCCGGCGCCGTCATCCTCGCGGCCGGCGGCTTCGAAGCCAACCCCCGCATGCGCAGCCAATTCCTCGGCCCCGGCTGGGACGTCGCCATGGTGCGCGGCACGCCGTACAACACAGGCGACGTGCTCGAGCTCGCGATCCAGCAACTCGGCGCCGAGCCCGTCGGCAACTGGTCCGGCTGCCACTCGGTCGCGTGGGACGCCAACGCCGACCCCAACACGGGCGACCGCGTGGCGTCCAACGAGTTCACCAAGTCCGGCTACCCGCTCGGTCTGATGTTCAACGTCGAGGGCCGCCGCTTCGTCGACGAGGGGATCGACCTGCGCAACTACACCTACGCCAAGTTTGGCCGCGCTATCCTCGCCCAGCCGGAGCAGATCGCCTTTCAGGTCTGGGACGTGCAGACCGCCCCGTGGCTGCGCGCCGAGGAGTACCGGCCCGAACGCGTCGAACACATCACCGCCGACACGTTGGAAGAGCTGGCCGACCGGTGCGGCGCGCGCGGGCTGCAGAATAAAGAGGCTTTCTTGCACACGTTGCGCGAGTACAACGAGGCTGTGTACGCCCACCGCCGCGAGAACCCGTCTGCGAAGTGGGACCCCGCCGTCCGCGACGGCCTGTCGACGCAGTCGTCTACCCAGAAGCTGGCCCTGGCCAAGTCAAACTGGGCCCTGCCGCTGGATCAGGGGCCGTATCTGGCTATCAAGGTAACCTGCGGCATTACGTTTACCTTTGGCGGGTTGAAAGTGGACGCTCGCACGGCGCAGCTGCTCGCTGCGTCTACGGGCCAGCCGATCCCGGGGGTGTACTGTGTTGGCGAAATGATGGGCGGGTTGTTCTACTCTAATTACCCTGGTGGTAGTGGGTTGACGTCAGGGGCAGTGTTTGGCCGGAGAGCTGGCAAGGCCGCGGCAGCAGCAGCGAGAGCGGGCGCGAGAGGGGGGAAGCAGACTCAAGTGGTGAGCATGTTGTAGACATCTTAATAGACAGCAATACAATTTTTTATTTCCAACAACATGATCTGTATATCTGTTAACCCCGCATATTTCCATCTAATAGTGATATATTCTATTCTACACGTACTACACTGCGACTGCCGAGTCTCAACCGGGAGATGAAGCACCATATCAGTATCTATACCAAATTTAGGTCTTGGACCAGAACGGCCCCCCCACTTGAACAGTCCCGAGCATTGCACTCCACACTCGATGATATCTAGACCATTCCGACTGGAACCTGATCCTCCGTTATCACTCCGTCCCACAAGTATACCCCGGAGATGCACACCAGCCAACCATGCGAGAGCCGCTGTCTGTTGAAGCAACGTGCTTATCTCTACGGATAGAATATAATCAGAGCAACGGCATCATTCAACATCTCTCATCATGGCTCTAACATCGCCCATGAGCGCTTACACACTGAACTCGAGAGATAGGTAATATTCCTCAGCACAACACAACGACCCACTTGAAAACTGCAACAGCGACGACGCCAAAGGTCAGTCCACACCTCCTCAGCCCCTTCCCCTTGTCCATTCGATTAAAATGAGAAGGAAATTGAAGAAAGATCAGCCCTCAACCCCGCCATCTTCTTTCTCTGAGACAGGATCGCCGGCGTCGCAAAAGGCTTCGCAACCTACCCGTTTTATTCGCCAAGACGAGCGTGCAGCTGCGCAGCGGCATCAATGGTACTGGCCACAGCACCAGAAACAATTCCTCACCGTCATTACACAGATCATCCCTGCCCGCGGACCACTCGCCGTCCACACAGATTGTCACTCCCTCGCGCTGGGCAACATGGCTGAGGACAGGGTGTGTTCTTCGCGTACGAAGCCATCAAGGGACCAGCCGGCGAGCCTCGGCCTGGAATCCAGCGGGATGTGCACGGGGACGGTGTAGACCGTTGTTGCTGTGACGCCGTCGAAGCAGATCAAGACGGCTTAAGAGGGAGTGGGATGAGGCTGGGGGTATGGCGGACGCGGTGCGCTGGATCGTGCGGCAGCAGCGCGTCGCGGGGCTGTATTAGGGATTGGTGCCGACGACGATGAAGTTTGGCATCGACGTTGGCGGTGCGCATGGGGAGTTACAGTATGCTGAAGGAGATGGTAGCGGGGTACTATGGGGTGCAGTGGCGGGCTGGGGTGACGGTTGGGATGGGCGCGATCACGGGCACGGTGACGTGCATCTGACGCAGCCGTTTGACTCGATAGAAACACGGGCACAGGCGATGGGGTCGAGCGGAGCGGTGGCGGCCGTGAAGAGTATTCTTGGGGAGCGTGAGATGAGGGGGTTTGGAGGGAGTACGATGCGGTTGGGAGGTTGGTAATGGGCCGGGGATTGTGTTTACGGTGTATGAGAATCCGCAGATGGAGTCGAGTGGGTTCGTGGAGTAACTGTTACCTAAGATAATTCTAGATATATCGACTATAGATTATATTGGCATATCGGTGACTCTGACCTAGAGCCGATCGGGGTTTGGTCAGGGTCTAACAGTTGATACAACGGAAGAAGAGTGTCCGAAACCCTAACCTCAACGGGAATGTCAAGCCCCGTTTTTGAACGAATACAAGCTACAGTCTCCCACGCCTCGCAATCAGAATGATTCAACACCATGAACATCTCAAAAAAGTCCAGTCAAAGATACGGACATCGACTGCCCGGATTGACAACAGCCAAGACTTCATCTCCACCTGCATCTTCCCCAGACTTCCCCACATTTTCCCCACGGGGTGGTCGACCCTGCACGAGATATATAGCCCAGCTTTACTTCCCCCCTGTTTCCAACTGAACCAGGCATACCTCTGTTATCAGCACCACCCTATTATTATATCATCATGGCTGGCGGCGTCAAAAAACCGGTCAACGTGTTCCGGCTCAAGAACCTGCCCGAGCCCAAGGAGGTCTTCAACTGGCGTCTCTGGTTCGCCGTCCTCTCCTTCGGGCTCATGGGCGCGGCCCGCGGTGTCGACGAGGGCCTGGTTTCAGGCGCGTTTAATTCCAAGGATTTCCAGCGATATATCAAGTACGAGACCTACAGCGAGGTCGAGCAGACCAACATCAAGGCGAATGTCTCGGCGATGGTGCAGATTGGGTCTGTCGGGGGGGCTCTCTTGTATGTTTCTTTTTTTCTTCTCGTCCGGGTTCTAATTGAATGCCGCTGATGCTGTTAGTGCGTTTTTGATCTGTGACCGCATTGGCCGCATTTGGGCGACCAGACAGCTCTGTCTTGTCTGGATTCTGGGCATTGCTATCTTTCTGGGCAATGGGGGCAATTTGGGCGCTGTCTATGCGGGCCGGTTTGTTGCTGGGCTCGGGGTTGGGTCCACGGTTGTGGTGGGCCCCGTTTATCTGTCTGAGATTGTGAGTTCCCTTGATCATATCCCAGGACCAGGGAAAGAGTAAAGCTGACTGACAGGCTCCTGCTTCGATCCGCGGTCTCTGCACCTGTGTGTTTACCGGATTCGTCTATCTGGGGATTGTCTTAGCCTACTTTGCCAATTACGGATGCGAGGTATGCTCTCTAGAGTGATCTATGATATTGACTGGGCTAACGGTGTCCACGGGCAGGTCCACCTCGGCGACAACACTCATGACCGCTGGGTAGGTACACCCCCAAGACTGCAATAACTCAAAACTAACAGCTCAGCTCGTTCCCACCAGCCTGCACATCATGTTCGCCGGCGTCATCTTCCTCCTCTCGTTCTTGCAGTACGAATCCCCCCGCTACCTCATCAAGTGCGGCCGACTCGACAAGGCCATCGCCAACCTCTCGCACCTCTGCCGTCTCCCCCCCGACCACGACTACATCGTGAGCCAGATCACCTCGATCCAGAGCGCGCACGAGGCCGAAATGGAAGCTACCATGGGCACCGGTCCCCTCGGCGTTATCAAGGAAACCTTCCTTGTCCCGGCCAACCTCTACCGCATCTACCTCTCCTTCATGTGCCAGGTGCTCTCGCAGTGGACCGGCGCCGGCAGCATCACCGTCTACGCCACCGACCTCTTCCACCTCCTCGGCATAACCGGCAGCAACACCAACCTGCTTGTGACGGCCGTCTTCGGCATCGTCAAGCTCATCGCCGCCATCATCTGCGCACTCTTCCTCGTCGACTTCATCGGCCGCAAGCGCTCCCTCCTCCTCGGCATTACACTGCAAGCCATCTCCATGGCCTACGTCGCCGGCTTCCTCACCGCCGTCCCAGAGATGGGCGTCGTCGAGGGCTTCGAACTCCCCGCCAGCAAAAAGGGCGCAGGCGAGGGTGCCATCGCAATGATCTACCTCTCAGGCTTCGGCTGGGCCCTCGGCTGGAACTCCATGCAGTACCTGCTTACCGCGGAACTGTTCCCCCTGCGCATCCGCGCCCTGGCCACCTCCATGGCCATGACGCTGCACTTCGCCAACCAGTACGGCAACTCGCGCGCCGTGCCCAACATGCTCCTCCCAGTTGCGACAGGCGGGATCAACCCCAACGGGACGTTCTGGTGTTTTGCCATCGTCACCATCGTCGGCGGGCTCTGGGTCTGGGTCAGCGTGCCGGAGACGGCGGGGCGGTCGCTCGAGAGCATGGACCGCCTTTTTTCCCTGCCTTGGTATAAGATTGGGCTGTATGGGAGCCGGGACGCCGAAGAGCAGGATTCTGCGGAGGAGGAGAAGAGCGAGGTGCAGCATCTGGAGAGGGCGGAAAAGCCCGGGGATCCGTCTGGTCGGGTTTAGTACTTGAGTTACATGGTGTTCATTTGTATATACACTTTTGACAAACATTTACGCCGAAACGAAAATTTCAAAATGCAGCTTTTGCTGCTCCACTTTTGTCTTGATAGTTGACGATGTTCCTAACGTGGATTTCGCGTAACTACAAACACTAGAGAGGTATTCAAAGCCAACGGTGTAAGGCCCGGATCTACAAAGTACTATCATGTGGTTCTCACCTATCTATCATTACCACCCTAATCTCATCCTAATCTCACTCAGGCAGCACACTCCAAGTCCTGGCCGTGTTTGAGCTTTGATAGCTGCGCTGATAGACTAGAGACAAGGGAATCTAACGCAGACCATATAGAAGTGGTATAGATTGCTTCTTGCAGAAAGCCTGCTGTATCACGCTGAAGTATCGACCCAAGGGAAGAGGGCTTTGCTCCACGGTCACAAGTGCATGGCGTAGACTGACTATATAGACCAGCTAGTAGAAACTGGACATTTTGGAACAAACTGGTATGAGGAGGAGCGAAGATCACGCAGGAGGATAGGATATGCATATGCCCAGATAGACTATAGTACGCTTTTCCACCGTTTTCTGTATTCTTCGCTCCGCCCCGGCTCATCTCTAGCCGATACTGCAGCTTTGAACCCTTTATTCTGTGCGAGCTGCTGAAAACGAATACCTTCTCGCGAATTTCTTGTAATGCCATCGAAAATAGTCCCCAGCCTTTGTGTTGAGAGCACCGTGCCTTCAATGGTGCTATTGATAACTTGCTTCTGCATCCAAAGCTGATTAACAGGAACGCTCTTGATCCGCTCCGTGAGCAGATCGACAGTCTCTTCCAGCTCTGTCGACGGAACAGCTTTGATAACCAGACCCATAGCCATAGCCTCCTCGCCGCTGATAAGATCACCCGTAAAAAGCATTCTCTTGGCCTTTTCCGCGCCAACACGATACGCCCACATGGCTGTTGTCGGACATCCCCACACTCGGCTCGGGGGATAGCCGATCCGCGCGTTGTCCGCCATAACAACAAGGTCACAGCACAGGGCGATGTCACTTCCGCCTGCGACGGCCGCTCCGTGGACTTGCGCGATTGTTGGCTTGTAGCTGTGGAACAACTCCGTATAACAGTTCGTGCATTCCTTCATCGGCAGATAATCCTGGAACGGCTCGTATCCATGAGTGAGGTCTTGACTGCCTGGTGTCTGTCCGCGCTGGGCGTTTGTAGCGTAAATATCGAGATCGTAGCCACCGCAGAAACCGCGACCGTTGCCTTTGAGGACAATGCAATGAACGTTGGAGTCTGCGTTAGCAGCTCGGACGGCTGTGCGTATCTCGAGGGGCATGTGCAGGTCGATGGCATTGTGTTGCTTTGGTCGATTTAATGTGATATAGGCGACCTTTCCATCCGTTGATGTGTTGTAGAGTATGGACTTGAATTCGGCTTGGTCCATTTTGCTGGAAGATTCGTGCTCGAGGGTAGCTTGCTCAAATAATGTATGAAAGTAAACGAGAAATGGGAATTGGTTGAAATAATCTTGTAACTAAGTCCAAATCGATTGTTATAGGCAGTGCAGGGTCACCTCGACTAAGTATTCGTACACTTAGACTCTAGCAACAACAGACACAAGCAAAGCCCAGACCTCGGCTGGTGCATTTCCCCCTCAGTATCTCCACCTTCTGCTTCGCGTTACTCTCGCCACTAGTTCCCCGCATTTGGAAACTCCCACTACGTTGACTCCACTGCCAAATTGCAATCCATATTCTCAATGGCGGCAAAGTCGAATTCACAGAGGACTGTAGTGTCTGCCGAAACAGGATTCAAAATTTTTATGCCAGAGCGTGATCAACCAGTCTCAAGATATATTGCTGTTTGCGTGCGTGTTCCATCCCGTATATGATCAGTTTGGTTTAGTGATCTTTTTTAATGGTGACGAAACTCGGATTTTATACTTATAGCAGATTTATATGAAGATAAATTAATCAAAGTTACTATATTACTATATAAGATGCGGAGATACTGTTTCATAGAACGTTAGATCATCTTTAGTAGTGATCATAATAATCAAATGAGTAGTAAGAGAATTATACTACTAGAACTGTTTACTTCTTCTTGAAATAATCAGAAGTTAGAGTCAGGTATCTATATACCTATAGCCACGGTGTCTTCTTGACTATTAATATTTTCAAGGCCCTTATCACTGGCTGAAAGAAATCTTGGTCTAGTAGTCAAGAATAGAAATCCTGATAGGTTATGACCCCGGGTTTGAATCTTATCTGTGAAGTTTTTCACTGTTTTATGCATAAACAACCGTTAATTGGTTACTCAAAAAAACTGTCAGTACTTGTACCAGGGTTGATAACAAGCCTACAAACTAGAGATAAAGAAGAGAAAAGCTGGAGCTAGAGTCAGACAGCCAGAGCTGATAGTGTACAGGCGAGTGCCAAGACTTTCAGAAGGTGTGTCGAGTATCAATAGTTCCTAGGCCCTTACCACTTGCTGATTAGTGTATTTTGGTCTAGTTATCAAGTATAAGGGTCCTGGCATGTCTGGATATCTCAGTACCTGCAGGTCTTGGCAGGCGTTGTCTCAGGCTGTCCAGTATCTGGAGAAGTCTCTTACCTGGTAAAGAGAGTAGTCAGAGTTATGACATGTGACTAACTTGCATGTTCTTTTATACTTTCTCTTCTCTTCAGACCTGCCTTGGTTTGTCTAGATCTATGAAGAGATAGGGGGTTGTTGCCATTTGAAATCCTTGCAAGTATACTCCATGGAGCATAAACTATTGATTCACGGGTGGGGCCCTGAACCTACTAAGAGCCTAGAAAGATATAGGTGCTGAACCTAGTATTAAATTATTGAACTACTACAGTATCAAAAGCAAACATCCTGGATGTATCATGCTGATAGTGATAAAAACACCAACCAAATATTCTAATCACTTTTAGACATCTCTTGACCCACCCGACCATGCATGATCTCTGATAGACACGTCGAAAGGCCTGATTGAAGCTACATAATAGTGACTTGTCCCGTCAGCAACTACTAGAAGTTAGGTATGTCCCATGTCACGACCTCGAATGGACGGCCAAGGCTGATATCAGGGGCAGGAATTGTATAGGACCCTTGCCGTTTGTTAGTATTCCATTTTGCTAAGAATCGACAGTCATTGCTCGACCTAATGACAATCAAGGCTGTGGACATAGCTGAACGATGCCGGCCTTCTGGATCACATTGTACTGCAAAGTAAAAGATGTGGAGTAGGGGACACTGGGCGGCCATAAGAAGAATAAAATGCCCTCTTACATCCTGACATTGAGTTCCTCGTCAACACAACTAAATCTCGTATTCTTGCCTCTTCCTGCAAAAGATCTTCCCGGCCAACCGTTCTCTTGAGACCCGACAAAGCCAGCACCCAACCTCAAACTGCCAAAATGAAATATTTTTCCACTGCTCTCCTCTTCGCCTCTATTGCTGTGGCCGTTCCCTCTAGTGAAAGTGTCTCCAGCGAAGGTGACAACGTCAAGTTTCCCGTCGACGACAAGTACACCATCGAGCAGGCCCAGGCCAAGTGCGGCAATGACGCCAAACTCTCTTGTTGTAACAAGGCCACCTACACTCACGACATCACGAGTACTAATTCGGGTCCTCCCCCCGGTGTTATCCAAACGGCCCTTGGCGGCGGCCCCGGTAGAGACGGCCTGGGTTTCTTTGGCCAATGCCGCGAGATGAGTGAAAATAGTGAAAGCCCTTTAATGATGCATGACTACACCTGGAGCTAACCTTTGTGACAGTCCCCGTTTTGAATGTTATTGGCGGTGGGAGCAATCAGCCTGTCGCAGCAAAGTGCAAGCGGAACATTGCTTGCTGCCAGAAAAACGTACCTCAAGCTGTATGAGTATCTTCGCTTCTGCGGCCCAGCCCGTACTGACTGACTTCTAGAATGGCAATGTCGTTGGTGTTCCAATTCCTTGCGTCGCCCTGGGCTCCCTCATTTAAGCGGCATGCACGGCGCCTTCTCTATCATCGGGAAGAATTGTATCGACACCCTTCAGTAACACCGGGTGCCTGGCGGGGAGTATACATTGAATGTGTGTACATATTATATGCATTCTGGATGCTTTTAATTCCGGCTGCCTGGTACGCCTAGCCCCTAGTATCTGGGCACAGCTGGACCAGCTATGCCGTCCGCTTGTCTCCTGTTTGTCTCAAAGTATGGGACATTAATATCTATATAATTCCTACATAATAAAACGAGCTTGTTGGTCTTTCATTCAAATCTGTAAAAGTTGGATTACAACTCCTTGACGGGCCCGCGCCTTGAGATGGATGATCAATGCCATTTTAATTCCATCCACCAAACATCTTTGAAAGCACAATCTCAAGACTCTTCCGTCAATGATATATCATTGGAATAGAATTCGATGGTATACCTTGCTATTAAAGTTGTTGTGATTCGTGGCCTTTGCCAAGCGAGTCACGATACTCTAGTCAGCGTTAGTGTAGGGATGTAATAGGCGCTTTCAGGGGAGAGATATTGAAGACGGGCTCAATCAGTCCCTAGACTTCTTCCGCACATATTCAGATTAATTCTATATCATCATGGCGAAGAAGACTACTTGGTGCACGGAAACAACGTGCCAAGAAGCACTTCCAGAATCCTTACCCGTTTTCTGGTTAAGGTATATGGATTATGTCTAAACTCGGAAAGTAGTAAAGGTCGAGTATGCTGCAAGGAAATTCGAGAGAATTAAGTTAGAGGCAGAAAGTCGATTTCAAAAATCTTATTAGGTCAAAGGACTTTACTTTGACCCTGTCGGATAGACCTAATCAGCTAGTGAAGTAAACAAAGCAATCTTCACTACTAGATCCTTGGGTACATAAGATAACCAGCATAGATTATAAACATGAAGAATATGGCGTTCGAGATATAATTATTTGTAAGGAATTATCGTCTGAAACGAGATTCTTCTGTTCTGTCTACTTTGAGTATGAGTGGTTATCCGATGGGATATTCTGTCACATATCACGCATATTTGCTTTGTTCAAGATTATTGAAAAGGCTGATTTTGGAATGTTGTTAACACTATATAGAGTGTTGACGGTGTTAAGTCACACAAGTTCATAGTTACTCCTAATAACAGGTCACATCCTTATTCATATGATTCTGCCAATAACAAATTTATATCTATATCAACTGTGGAGTGACTGCATGGGTCAGCATGTCTGCTGAGTTGAACAGCCCCAAGGCATTCCCCACCATTTGTCTTTAACCCTCTTGCGACCTCTTCATGGCCTCAAGTTTATTAGTATTATCATCCTTCTGGCATTTTTCCACCGAACCTGGCCCAAAGAAACAACTTCAAGTATCTCTTCGGCAACCACTTCACACCGATTCATCCTCCGTAGTCTTCTTCTCCTTTTCCTTCTCCAGCTCTTCCAGCCGACTCGACTCCTGCACATCAAGACCCGTCTTATTCATCTTGTGATCCCTCGAGAGAACCTGTTTACTGATAAACACACTCAGCAGCAACGCCGCCCCAGACAGCGCAGTGTAGAATATCCATTCACTCCTTAGCGCAGTGTTGTAGCGATCCCTCACCAGGCTGCGCGCCGCGTCCGGCAACGCGCGAATCTGCCCCGACGCAGTGGTCGCACCGCCGGAGGTGATCAGCTCCGTCAGCGCTGGCGACACCACGCCTTCAATATCGCTCTTGTAAGCGCGGATGCGGTTCTGGAAGATGACGCCGCCGAAGACGATCGACATGGCGGTTGCGATGTCGCGTGCGAAGAACACCGTCGCTGCGGCGCTGGCGATGTCGGCTGGTTTGGTGAGGGAGAAGATGGCGATGATGGGGGCTTGGAAGAGTGGGCCGAGGCCGAGCCCCGCGATGATCTGGAAGATGATGATCCGTTCCCAGCTTGGGTAGGGCTGCAAGTTGATGTAGAGCCCGTGGCCGAGGATCATCATCACGAGGCCGAAGTAGATGGGCGGGCGGTAACGACCGGAGTGGCTGATATAGACGCCTGTTAGGGTGGAGGCGACGCAGAGTGTGACTGCGACGGGGAGGAGGTAGACGCCGGAGAGGATGGGGGTCGCGCCGAGGACGATCTGGAAGTACAGAGGGAGGTAGTAGAGGTCTGCGATGTAGGCGAGGCCGTGGATGTAGGCGATGCCGAAGGTGGCGAGGTTGGAGGTAGACTTGAAAAGACGCAGCGGGGTGATGGGGTATTTGGCGACTTTCCATTCGATCAGCGTGTAGACGACCATGGTCACGATGCCGAAGACGATCAGACAGATCACTGTGGCTGAGTTCCAGGGGTATGTGGCGCCGCCGTAACCGAGTCCGAGTAGGAACATGACGGTTGCGCCTACTATGGTGATTGTGCCCAGCCAGTCCATTGCGAGGATGCCTTCAATGAAGGGGGTGCGCGGGGTGTGCACATCTAGGAAGAAGAAGACGAGCACGCCCGCCACGCCAGCAACCGGCACTGGAGATTCTTGTTAGCTTGGGCAGATTTTCAAATTGATGTGGCACGTACAGTTGATCCAGAAGCACCAGCGCCAGCTCACGAACTGGCAGAATGCGCCGCCGACTATAGGGCCCAGACCGCAGGCTACGCCCCACGTCACGCCGAGGATGCCAAAGTATTTGCTTCGTTCACTATCCGACAGTCAATATATGGTTGTAGAAATGGGGTATTGGTGCCTACCGAGGGCTAAAGACGTCGCCAATGACGGTGGCAGAGAGGCCTAGAATACCGCCGCCGCCTGTGCCTTGGATGACGCGCCCCGCAATGAGCATGTCAATGTTGGTGGCTAGGGCACCGATCAGAGATCCGATAAAGAAGACGATGATGCTGATCATGAGGACCGGCTGGAGATGAGTTAGTGTGATTCCTGCAGAATTTGGGGTCATATCAGTTCACCTTGCGGCCGAAGATGTCGCTCAGTTTTCCCCATGGTGGTGTTGCCGCTGGATATCGTTAACGGAGCGCCAATAAGATGAGGGTCATTGGGGGGAATATGCACCAGCAGCGGGTAGAAGATAGGCGGTTCCGATCCAGGTGAATTCCAATTCGGTCAAGTGGAGGGAGCGGGAAATGGACTCGGCCGCAGTCGAAATGATGGTCTGATCTTGTTAGTTCTTTTCTTCTGAAATCGAGCGACGCGGTTACCTGCTCCAAGGCGGCAATGAATGTAGAAAGCTACAAATTGTTAGTCATATACTCGAATTTGACACAGAACACATACACAAAGAGACGACACCAACAACCATGTCTTCATTGGACTTAATTTCTCTTCTTGGTCATTGCTATCCTCAGTGGACGCTTTATCCTCGACCGACTTCTCACTGAGGTCCTTGAGACTGGCGTCCGTTGATGTATTGCTGCTCGCCATAGTGAAATCCTGGGATGCGTGCTTCGGATTCTGGGATGGCTAACACTGGAGCGAAGGGAACGCGAGCAAGAAAAAGGTCCCCGTCAACATTTGATTTCTAAGCTTCGGCAGAGAAGCAGGATTCTACACAGACTTGATTGCATGTTTTAGAGAACGTCCAGCGAAGTCGATCATAGAGCACCGAAGTACATATTCGGCGCTGACAAACAACAATTCGATGAGCTCCACCTCCGACCACCGAACCACCGAACCTACTAACCATTAAGGTTAGAGGAATGAAGCACTTGCATTAGTGTGCTTTAGTGCACTTTAGCCGTTTATCAGTGGCTGCTAGTCTCCGGTAGTAGCCGTTAGGGCGATTGTTATTGATCCCGACCCGGATGAGGCGTAGGATACAAAAGACAGAAAAAGACAGACGAAACGAGGTTGACATCTCGCATTTGCCCCGCAAAACAAAACAACCTTCTGCCAAAATGAGCCAGCGTCGCCTTCGTCTCAGTCTAGCGCATTATCGCAAAGACTCCTGCACGGAGGAATCTTGCCACTATTTTGGCACCGCCCTGCACGCCAAGCAAGCCGCCAGCCTGCATGCGAAACATGGAACCCTGCAGTATCACCAGGTATCTCATCCCCCTATTATTGCCCGAATCTCTGAGTCTGGACTAATAGACGAGAATAGGTCTATAGCACCCAATCCGCGCGTGATGCACTCGACGCCTTCCGCCGCTCGCTGGGCGCCGACTGGACCATCGACCAACACGATATGACTGTCGAACTCTACGTTCCTGACCTGCAGACCTTGAGGGGCATTGCGTCGGATCCGGAGTTTGCCAGCTTTTACCACATTGAGGAACCTTATCTCAGTCGTCGGCATGTGGTGGCCAGCCTGGGGTGGGTCGAGGTGTATGTGGAAGATGGAAAGGTGGTCAATGTTACCGATGGTGGGTCCGAATATCGGCCTGAGTATGCAGAGTTCGTGGGGCACGAGTTGAGAAAGGCCTTGGCTTAGTATGGTCTATTTAGTTCCAGAGCAATAAAAGAGTCTAGAGCGTGCTATAGAAATTGTATTGCCGTCGAGCAAAGAGTAGTTCGATAAATGACAGTGTCCGTGTTTGACGGGAAGATCAGGCTGGAGCCTATTTTGTATGCACCATGCATGGAGTGGCGAACTGCCACTATAGTCGAGCCAAGCATTTCTCTCACGCCCGGTTCTGAAGAAATCAGATCTCCCATTGGAAAATTCCAGGGTTTGATCAATGGTATTGTTCGGGTAATGGCACCAGTTCGGGATAGTGAGAGATCGGCCATATCAACCTAACCAACTAGCCAAGTACCGAGGCAGTACGTTGTGAGGCTATAGACGACAGGGATCAACCACCACCGATCGCGCACCACCGACGCGACATGTTGCAGATACCAGCTTCAAGAAAGACGCGGCATCGGCATCGGCGAGCTTGTTCGGTCGGAACTCGAGGCAGCTTCTGTGTATTACAAAGTGTGTAGACGCAAATCTTCACCAAGGAAGATGATATAACAGTACTGGTCGATTAGACTCAGTCCAGGTCTTACAATCAATTTCAACCATCCAACAAAACATCATGTCCGTCAAACAGCGCCTTCTGCGCATTGCCGTCTCGCACAATCGCCATCCGTCGCTCAGTGAGGAGCAATTCCATCAGTGGGCGACCAAGGAACACTGTGCTAGAGCAGCTCGTATTCATGCCAGACACGGCATCGAAGCCTATGGGATGGTATGTGACTGACATAGACCACGTCGATCCTTACTAAACGATTTCTAGCTTTTTAGTCCGGAGACCGCCAGGACCACCGTGAAGAACCTAAATCGCACCCTGGGAGGAAGCTGGGCAGTCGACGAACACGACGTGACCGTGGAATTCTACCTGCATAGTCTTGACCAACTTACCTCGGTTTTGGAAGATCCAGAGTTCAAAACCCTCCAACAGGAGGAAGAACCCTACGTGAGCGGCAAGGATATCGTGGCGACTCTCGGCTGGGTGGAAGCATACGTCCAAAATGGCCGAGTGGTGAATCTCGATCCTGCTGGAGTCCCAACCTATCCTAACTTTGGCGTCCTTGCGGACTTTTCGAGCGAGCAAGTGAATCAGAAATGAGGTGCTTGAAGGATTAATTAGTACATTTTGACAGGGGTGGGGGTAAAATCCTGCAGAAACACGAATGTTACAGTACCTAGCGTCTAACATGGTTCTTTCTTTCCTAGCGCGCCATGAATCACTTGTTAGCGGATACTAGAATGCCCCAAGTCTGTTTTACTGGCTATCCCACCATACTTTGATCTTTTCTTCACAATTCCCTATACAAAAAAATCCATTATCGAACCATCGACAATAATTTCAAGTCGATCCAGACTCCCAAGATGTCTAAGTGCCCCCTCAGTCTAGTGCTGATGCCCACGAGCGACCAACTGGATTCTCCTGGTTATTTCTGTACTATCGGAAAAATGCGCGACTTGGCATTCTCGCCTCGTATTTCAGCATCTGGGCACGGTCTTTAAATACTTAACGCTGGGTGGTCTGCCATAGTTTATACATTGAGTCCACGCGTCGTGAGAATGACCAATTCCTCGATGAGCATGACCAACACGACTGAACCTGCTTCGTTGGAGCTGGTTCAATTGCGCCGTGCCTGTGACCGATGCCACTCGCAGAAGCTCCGTTGTGAACGCACGGGGAGTGGCAGTTGTGATCGTTGCGAGAAAATGGGTGTGACTTGTGTTTTCAGCCCTTCTCGTCGAATGCAAAAAATGAGCCAGCAAAAGGATGGTGATGGGAGGGCGTCTGCGTCGGGAGCCGGCAATCACTTTGCACTCCACGGTGAGTCCTTGCCCTATTATAGAATTACTGATGGTTCCGTAACTGACGATGATTTAGAAAACGTGACGCCAGATGGTCCTCTTCTTTGGGATCTGACAACCGGCCAGTGGGCTTCTCAAGGCACAGACCCTGTTGGATATGACCTTGATAGCAGCCTATCTTCCCTGGATCCAGGCATCGTAATCGCGCCCGGCAATATAGACTTCCCCATGCTGAATAGCGACGAGCTATATATGAATCCACGAAGCTCTCTCAGCAACCAAGACATTCCCGACCAAACAGCGTTGGACAATCCGGCCCCTCCTGTTGCAAAAAGCGGTCGTTGTTCGCCACACGAGGAGTGGATTCGCAAGATGTCTGACTTGAATATCAAAATCTACAACCATGCCGCCATATTTCCACCGGCCGCGCAACAGTTGTCATATCTGAATGACGACAGCACGGCAGATCACAATCGAACCGTCTGTATCGACGAAACTTTTTCCATTACCATGCAGGTCATAGAGGCATTGGAGGCGGTTTTGCCCCAGTCTCGCGGGGACGGACTGTGCAACGGCATAGAACTCTTGGATCAAGGCAATTTGTTTCTTGTTCTTTCCTTGTATTTGCGTCTCCTGGATCTCTATTATGCCATTTTTGAACCGCTGCAAAAGTCCCTGCCCTGTCCCCGCTATCACACCTCTTCCTCGTGTTCCTCCAACTACCCCCCATCTATACTATCAACTGACACTCCTTCCCCCTGCCCTGAGCGATTCTGGGATGCACGGCTTCCTCGGTTCCCCGCTCTTCGCATCGGCGAGTTCTCTCTTCCCGTTGAAACATGCGTCCACACCTTGATGACCGTCCAACTCGCTGAGCAACTATTACGTCTGCTTAGCCGAGCGGTTCAAAGCATCATTCGAAAGACGTCTGCCGCAAACACGCCTTTTCGATACGACAAGCCAGAGTACTTTATGGGGGCCGAGTATGGATTGGACCGACTACGAGAAAATTCCAGTATGGACGTCGCTGAGCTCTCTCTGAAAGCCGCGGAGAAGCGACAGATGGAGGTAATGGTGATGATGAAGGCAATCAAGTGGGCACTTGCTTCGCGATGACGAGCTATGATTAATGCGTGATGTTCAAAGTTTAAAAAAATAGTTATGATTCTTGTTGTATATATCATGTAACGAATTGCAATGTGAAACCGCCAAGTCGTTAACCGCGCTCCATTTTCTCGTATTGCCCCAGTTCGGAAATCCTAGATAGCCCTAGTCCTGTCGTGCAGTTGACCAGAAACCCCTGCGCTTCGAAATACCCCGCGCGGAACAAATGGCGACAATCCTTCATTCCGCACCTAGACACACCCACCTACCGTCTCCGGGGGACTTGGCCCTGCAGACCATCGCCGACTCCGATCCCCGACACTAGTAACGACCCCCGAGCACCTGCACACCAAGCGCGAGACACGGAAGCCTCCAACGATGAAGCCAGATAAAACATGGAATATGCCATCAATCAATCATTCCAGACACAGTCGCCTCCTCGCCCGTCACCATGTTCCAATTCTTCAAGTCTCCATTCTTTCAATTTGAGTTTCTGCGTCTTCTCGCCATGACCCCCTTCGAGGGTGGCGAGATCGCAGAAATCCTCGACGCCGCCTCCAAAATCAAAGACCAGGACCCCGAAAGTTGGTACGCCAATTGGGTCGAAGTTGGCACCAAAGTCGAGCAAATCGCCCAGGAGGCCGAGCGCACCGGTGACCGCATCGCCGCGCGACGGGCGTACCTGCGCGCATCGAACTATCTCCGCGCGGCGCAATTCATGCTCAACGAAGGCCCAATTGGCCACGACAAGCGCGTCCTCCCGACGATCGAGCGCGCCATCGACGACTTCCGCCGCGGGGCCAAGTATCTCGACGGCGACGTGCATTTCCTCGACATCCCCTACGAGAACAAGATCACCCTCCCGGGCTACCTCTACCTCCCGCCCGCGGACAAGCGCCTCCCAAATGGCCAGAAGACCCCGATCCTGATCAACACCGGCGGCGGCGACTCCACACAGGAAGAAATCTACTTCATCAACGCCTCAACTGGCCCATGTCTCGGCTACGCGGTCCTCACCTTCGACGGCCCGGGCCAGGGCGTTGTCCTCCGGCGAGACAAGCTGCCCATGCGCCCGGACTGGGAGGTCGTCGTGGGCCGCGTCCTCGACCACCTCTGGGAGTTCAGTCGCGCTCACCCGGAGTACAACCTCGACCTCGAGCACATCGGGATCACGGGCGCCTCGATGGGCGGGTACTACGCGCTGCGCGGGGCACTGGACCCGCGGATTGGTGCCTGCATCAGCGTTGACGGCTTCTACTCGATGGAGTCCTTCGCGCAGGGCCGCATGCCCGCGTGGCTGTGGAAGCTCTTCAGTGGCGGGTACCTCTCGGACGGGGTGTTCGACAGTGTGATCGGCGCCATCTCGGGCTGGACATTCCAGACGCGGTGGGAATTCAACCACATGCGCTGGGCGATGGGGCGGGCTTCTGACGCGGCGGTCATCCGCCGGATGCTGGACTACACGCTTGCCAAGCCTGGCGGCGGCGATCTGTTGCAGCAGGTCAAGTGTCCTGTGCTGGTGACGGGGGCCGGGTCGAGCTTTTATTTTGACCCTGAGACGACGACGCGGAGGGTCCTGCGGAGCTTGGGCCACTTGCCGGAGCACATGAAGGAGGAGTGGGTGGCGGATGATGTGGTGTTTGGGGGCTTGCAGGCGAAGATTGGTGCGTTTGGGTACTCTATGCAACGTACTTTTGCTTATTTGGATGGGAAGTTTGGGGTGCAGAGGGAGATATTGGGGGGGAAGAATGTGAACGGGAGGGTGTATTAGTTTGGTATGCTAGGTATAAATGTCAAGGGTTTGGATTGCCATGTACTAGGATTCTGTGTCGAGAATTCTGTGATTGTATTATTTCTGATATTGTAAGAAATACCTTTGTTAAATGTTTTTTTTTACAATGCCTCTACTATATCTTTTCCCTTGTGGTGTTGTGGGTGTGATAGTAAATTATATAAATATACCATACAGGTTGAACAATGCCTACTCATCAATAAGATATATAATCTCTGATTTATGAATACATTTGCACCATGAACTGTTAGACTGATTTTTGAATGGTGGAAAATAGTAAACAGGAAACTTTCTTTTTCGATGAAGTAAAATAGGAACCTCCCACGCATGTAAAATCCTAGGGATTGGATCAACAAGGCATTAAACGTGATGGACTCAAATAACGTGACCGAACTGTCAAGTTCGGCGGGCTGACCCACGTGACCCACTGATCGGCCCGTCCCTTTTAATCCCCTCTCCACGCCATCCTCCGATCCTCAATCAGACCCTTTTTTTTTTTTTCCCACCACGATTCCTGCTGCCAATTTCCAGCTCATGTCTCCATTCCATCAACCCCATTGATTATCATGGCTCGACCTAACCAGCGCCACGCCTGTGACCGTTGTCATGGTCAGAAATTACGATGCATTCACTCGGGAAGTGGTCCGTGTGCACGGTGCGCCAAAGCCAAAGCCACCTGCAGCTGGAGCAAGTCTGGGTCTCCCAACCAATTCAAAAAACAGAGACCACAGAAGTATGATGTATCCTCTGCGGGTAGCCAACACGTGGATCGGGCAAACGAGCCAACCCCCCCGCCGTTTGGTGCATACATGAGCCAACCCTCCCTCACCGGAGTCGACGTGGATATCAATCTGCTGCCAACTCAGTTCCTGGAAAATACTCCCTGGGCTGTACCCACGGGTCGCTATCCCTCCCCCGCATCACAAGAATTGGAGTCGTATAATGTGGGCCCTAGTGAAGCTGATGTTCCTGCTGCCGCGGACTGGATGTGGCCCGCTACCGCAAATGGTCCCATTCAAAATACTCCCCCGGCAAACTGGCAGCAAACATTCAACCAGGAGTGGGCCATGATGGAATTGCAGCATCCGGTGTCAACAATGAACACGCCTTCTCGATCGCCGCCCGTAAGCGACACTGTGGATGCTCCGAAGAAGGCATGTCACCTTACCACCATTCGCGAATTGTCAGACCTCAATGTCGACCTGTACGCCCACGAAGCATCGGTTCCAAAACCTCCCGCAAATCTTGACGAGCCAATCAGCTGGAAAAACAAGGACTTTGCTATCGATCGGACATTCTACTTGTCCCAGCGGCTCATTGAGATTGTCAACAAACGATACCCCCGCTACCTCAAGACAGCCCGCATGCAAACCCCCGAAAGCACTCCGGGTAGCACCCACGAAAGCGGCCCGTCTGAACCGCCCATTGACCAGGGCTCATGTCTTCTAATTCTGTCATGCTACACTCGTCTCATTGAAACCTATGATCGCATCTTTGCCAACATGCAGGGGTGTCTGGATCGTTCCTCTGTCACAGCCCGAGACGACTACGTCAATATGCCGTCGGTCCAAGTCGGGTCTTTCTCCTTGCCACACTCATCATCGTTGCAGATTGTTCTCATTCTCCAGCTGGCTCGCCAACTCTTGACCCGAATGGGCGAGATCATCAAAGCTGTTCAACCCGAGGAAAGAAAGAATCACTCCGACGCCTCAGGTTCCGAATCTGCGATCGGAGGTCTCCTGCTTTCTAGGACTTTGGATACCGTTTCCGCCGAGGAAGACAGTCTGATGAAGAGAATCACAAAATTACGAAGTACCTTGATTGAACTTAACATTCTGTGAAGAGCTAGATACATCCAATTTTTCATTCCTTCTTCGATGCCCAGACTAATTCAATTTTGCGTTTCACCCCTCATCGCAATTATACCCGTCGACACTCCCACCTGGATGAGGAAATCGCCACATCCCTTTTCGCTTTTCGCTTCACATATCGATACTCCGGATGCGAATAGCAAGTGCCCGCCTAGCACGTTTCAATGGCGTTGATCAAGGCGGCGAGGAAAAGGAACACCGCCGGGAGATTGTTGGTGTGAATGCGCCACCAGTTCAGTCGCAGCCAAGGGGGCAGGGCGCTCAGATTCGTCTTTCCCGGCAGGGAGCTGTCCCAGATGCTTCCGATAATGCGCATTGCGAATTTTCCATAGACGAGATGCCCGATGGCGAACAATCCACCGGCGAAGTACAATCGCCGAGTTTGATCATCCAACGAAGCGCCAGCGCTACCGATGCCGTTGAGCAAGCCCAAAACACCCCCAAGCGGGTGCAGTATGCTGACCACCCAGATGAGTTGGCGGAAAATGGCGGGAAACCAGTGCGGCAGGGTTGCGCCGGCTGGTCCCTGAGGCACTTCACGATCGATCCAGGAAGAAAAGGCAAATTGCTGGTCCCATGCACACATAAGACCAGCCGTGGAGGTGATTAAAGGGGCAACCCTTAGCAGTTTGAGTCCAATGAGAACAGCCATTTTGAGATAATTCGAACGATTTTGATGAAAGCAAGACGAGATACTTCAGAAGGATGATGAATAAACGTTTGTGTTGATATAGTGATTTACTTGAGCTGTGTTTCTTCCAATCTTTATAGCCCTTTGGTCTACATGACTCGATCGTACGATCTCGACTGGTCTACTGGGACATTACGATAGGTATTCCGACACATTACTTGGAAGTACTGTCTGACTTGCGTGGGCGTCCGGTTATCGCCGGTGGATGTTCTCCGGCAGACTAACTGATTTTGATTAGTTTCCTGCACCGGCGTCACTTGCCTGCCAGTCATCGTTCAGTCGGTGGTCGGCCCTATTGTGGATCCCCGACTGCACCGATCACTATATGGCAACAGCCAAAGGTCATTACAATATACCCACTTTTTCTAGCCAGGAACTAGTGTGAAGCTCTTGGCGCCCAGCCAGCCCTCGACTGCTCTATACCGGTATCCCGAACCCGTGAACTGAACGAGGCACGTGCCTTGTGGCTACATCGCATACGGAGTATGTACTGGTGATATCGGCTATCTATCGGTGATGTACGAATCGTAAAGCAGATTTAAGTGTACACTGAGAGAATCGTGTGTTTTTCCTAGTCATGATCAGACAATCGAAAGATTTTGTTTCTCTATTCTCATCCGGCCAATTTCTACTGCACAACCAATACAGTGCTCGGATGACACGAATTGGTCGCATTCCAAATTGATATTGTGAAACGATGTCTCCAAACGAGCCAATCGCGATTATTGGATCCAGCTGCAGGTTTGCAGGTGGAGCGTCATCCCCTTCAAAGTTATGGGACCTCCTTCGCAACCCCAAAGATCTATCCAAACCGCCCCCCGAAACCCGATTCAACCTCGAGGGTTTCTACCATCCAAATGCAGAGCAACATGGAAACACCAACGTGCACGGTGCCTACTTCCTCGAGGAAGATCCGCGGTGTTTCGATACTGTTTTCTTCAACATCTCCCCAAAAGAGGCCGAGGCGATCGACCCCCAGCAGCGCATCCTCCTCGAGATGGTGTATGAAGCTATGGAAGCCGCCGGCCTGACATTGGACGGTCTCCAGGGGAGTGATACCTCGGTCTACTCCGGTCTGATGATTAGGGACTACATGGATGTGCAAGCGCGTGATCCGGACTACTTCTCTCAATATATGGTTACAGGCACCTCGAGCGCACTCAACGCCAACCGTATCTCGTACTTTTTCGATTGGCACGGTCCGTCATTGACCGTCGACACAGCATGCTCGTCGAGTCTTGTGGCGGTCCACCAGGCTGTTCAGGGATTGCGCGCCGGTGAGAGCCGCATCGCGTGTGTCACCGGGTCGAATCTGTTGCTTGGTCCGGAGTTGTTCATCTCAGCATCCAACATGCACATGATGTCGTCCAAGTCGAAGATGTGGGACACTAGCGCTGATGGCTACGCCCGCGGAGATGGCTTCGCAACATTCATGCTAAAGACGTTGTCCAACGCCATCGCTGACGGCGACCATATTGAAGCTATCATCCGTGAAACGGGCGTCAACTCGGATGGTCGCACGAAGGGTATTACGTTGCCCAGTCCCCAAGCTCAGGCGGAACTAATCAGAGATACGTATCGTCGCGCCGGCTTGGATCCGTCTAACCCTAGCGACCGATGTCAATATTTCGAGGCACATGGAACTGGGTATGTAATAAAGACCCTTCAAAATGATACTAAGCTAACAAGTCTAGAACCCAAGCTGGTGACCCACGAGAAGCCTCCGCCATCCACGATGCCTTCTTTGGCGCAGAAGATACCAACAGCAAGGTTGATCCAAAGCTTATAGTCGGATCCATCAAAACTATCGTGGGGCATACAGAGGGAACGGCTGGCATGGCGGGTATAATGAAAGCTTTGCTCGCCATCCGCCACCGTGTTATCCCACCCAATTTGCACTTCAACGACCTCAACCCTTCAGTTGTCCCGTTTTATGATCGAGTGACGGTGCCTACCGAGCCGACCCCCTGGCCAGCAGTGGCACCTGGAATGCCTCTCCGTGCCAGCGTCAACAGCTTTGGCTTTGGTGGTACCAACGCCCACGCCATTTTGGAAAGCTACGAGCCTAAAAATTGCACCGTGGTCACCAACCAAGTCGAGGGTCTCGCACTTCCTCTGGAGCTTTCTGCGCATTCCGAGAAAGCCCTCGTATCCGTTGTGGAGAACTACGCAGCATTCTTGAGGCAAAACCAGCAGACTGTTAGCCTCCGGGATTTGGCATGGACTCTACACTCACGACGGTCTAATCTGCCTACGAAGGTTGCTTTCTGCGGCCTATCCGTCTCCGACATTGCAGATCAAATGGAAAATAAACTCGCATCAGTCAAGAATACCCCAGGAACGGAGCTGGGCATGCGATTCCCAGCATGCGCAGGTCAGAAACTGTCCCTGTTGGGCGTCTTCACCGGCCAAGGTGCGCAATGGCCTACCATGGGGAAGCACCTCATTGAGAATTCCAGAGCGTTCCGTGATACTATCGAGCGGCTCGAGAAGTGTTTGTCTGAGTTGGACGACGGCCCTGACTGGTCCCTGAAAAGTGAGATTCTGGCACCGAAAGCCACTTCACGCGTTGCGGAGGCTGCTCTGTCACAGCCTCTGTGTACCGCCATTGCCATCGCTCTGGTGGATCTTCTGCACGCTTCCGGTGTTACATTTACCGCCGTCGTAGGCCATTCCTCCGGCGAGATTGGAGCTGCCTATGCTGCAGGGGTTATAACCGCGGAGGAAGCGATGAAGATTGCCTACTACCGAGGCAAGTATGCAAAATTAGCAGAGGGCAAAAATGGCGCCAAGGGTGGTATGCTTGCAGTCGGTATGGGATTCAACGAAGCCAAGGATTTCTGCGATCAAACTGCGTTCAAGTCCCGTCTAGGCGTCGCCGCCAGCAATTCGCCCACCAGCGTCACTTTGTCTGGTGATATGGATGCCGTTCGGGAGGCAAAAGAACTACTTGACGCCCGCAAGACATTTGCCCGGATGCTCCAAGTCGATACTGCGTATCATTCGCATCACATGTTGCCGTGTGCAGATCCGTATGTATCGTCTCTGAATGCTTCTAGAATTGAACCAAAGTATCCCACAGACTCGTCTTGCACTTGGATCTCTAGTGTTTACGGGTCCGATGGTGACCCAACAGCCGAGGAGCTCAGCGCTGTCTACTGGAGGGACAACATGGCACAGGCTGTACTCTTCTCTCAGGCCTTGGAGCGTGCTATGATTGAGTCCGGTCCATTTGATGCGGTACTCGAGGTTGGCCCTCATCCGGCACTCAAGGGCCCGGCATCGCAGACGCTACGGGAGCTCAGCGACGACCCCCTCCCTTATTTTGGGGTTCTTGATCGCAAGCGCAACGACATGGTCGCATTTGGGGACGCGCTCGCCTCGTTATGGATTCACTTCGGCCCCTCCGCCATTAACCTCGAGAGATACGCAGCTGCCTCTGGGCCGGAGGATCTATCTCCGCCGAAGCTAGTGAAAGATCTTCCTGCCTATCCGTGGGACCACTCCCAGGTTTACTGGCGGGAATCAAGGTTGTCGAAAGAATTTCGAACCCGAGCCTCGCCCCCTCATGAACTACTCGGCCACCCCTTGCCCGGTGGATTGTATGACGGGGGTCTTCGGTGGCGAAACATTCTTCGAATTGAAGAAGTTCCATGGATTGGGGACCATCGATTCCAAGGACAGGCACTTCTCCCAACATCTGCGTTCTGCTCAATGGCAGTTGATGCGGTTTTGAAGCTGGCGATAGGCTCCGTGGACCTGGTCATCGATTGTATCGAACTTCATGATCTTGTTATCCACAATGCAGTCAGTATCCCAGACGGATCCCATGGTGTCGAAATAATTACCGCTATTCATCGACTCCAAATGGACCACCGTTCGCTGGATGCAGAGTTCACTGTCCTATTTGGTCCCCCTGATGGCAGCCAGGTACTAAAGAAAGCCGCCTCAGCGCGTGTGACATTATCACCTGTGGATCCTGCAGATGACCCTGCGCGTACTCGGACACGGGAGAAAAGCCTGAACTCCCTCGACATACCCCAATTTTACCAATCGATCGCAAGAATGGGACCCCAATACACTGGCTCATTTACATGCCTTGAAAGCCTCCAGCGAAAATGGCAGAGAGCTTCCGCACTCTTCAACAAACAGGTGGCTACCTCTAAGCACTTGACGCTTGATCCGTCTTTGCTTGAGAGCTGTATTCAAGCCGCGTATGCGGCATTTACAGCACCTGAGGACACTGCATCGCGGCCAGTATTTCTTCCACAGAAGGTAGAAAGGATGTCGCTACGTCTGTCAGCAGTATCCGACTCGGACTCTTTGGTTGTGATAGATAGCTTTGTGACAAGTGTTGAGAAAGCAACCGCAACCAGGCGTCCCGCATTTCTCACGGATATTGAGGTTTCTGATAGCGTCACCGGCAAATTGCTAGTCGAATTTGAAGGAGTTGTGATTTCCTCATTTAGCCCTACTTCCGCGGCTGATGACCGAGAGCTGTTCCTCCAGACCGTGTGGAAGCCCTCTATGACCGAAGGCTTTTCTGTTGACGACGAACAACAACGGAAGATAGCCAACCAAGCCGCACTGGACATGGAACATCAGTCGATCTTATATCTCGAGACGCTCTTTGCAAATAATTTGTACATTTCTAATAACTTGTCGCAGGAGTTCGCGTGGTTGACTCAACTCGGCCAAGCTGGTCCTTCTAAGGGCTCGCAGCACGGTGGTAGTTCGGCGATTGCTTCCCACCTGGACGACTTTGCAGCATTAAGAGCTGTCGCGAAGAAGTTGCCTGAGATTATACGAGGACGACTGCCCGGTCATGACATTGAGCGACAGCTACAGTCATTTGTGGAGACTAATTCTGTCTTTAAACAAATAAACGATGGATTGTACAGTCTCATTGACCGCATCTCGCATCGTTTTGCAGACCTCAACGTCCTCGAAATCGCCCCCGCTCATTTGCCTCCCTCGTTTGATGCCTTGAACAATCTGGCCCACCTGTTTTCGTCATACACACTGGTCACTGATTCGCCTTCCAAAGATGTAGGGAATTGTGGCAGGAGTTTTACCCATATCCCAGTGGAGACATTGCACAGCGACCCGTCAGCTATCACGTCCGCCCTCAATGAGCAAAAGTTTGATATTATCATCGCTTCTTATATTCTGAATGGACAATCGGCTTCCTTCAACGAGCAGGCGTTGCGAGAGTTCAGGAGCGTCTTGACGGCAGGCGGCTACTTGATTCTCGTTGAACCTACTCAGGAGTTTGTCTGGTCCAGGATCTTCCTAGGTGTTCTACTGGGCTGCGAAGGAAATACTGGTACAGGAAGAGATATCGGACGTCCTCTCTCCACTGTGAGTCTAGATGGCTTATTGCGAAACGTGGGGTACTCGGGTGTAGACTCGTTGCTACCCCCCGATGCCAATGGGCCAGGTGATGCCATATCGGTATTCGTGACCCAGGCAATGAACGAAACCATCGATCTACTGCGTCATCCGTTGCAACCCTCGGCACTGGGGCTACTGGACGATAGAGGTGTCCTCGTCGTCGGCTGTAAAACACTACAGACTTCGAGGTTATGGCACAATATTGAGTCTGTTTTGCTCCCTTGGGCCAAGAAAGTTGTTTGCATTGAGTCCTTCGAGGATCTTCAAGAAGAACATACGACTGACATTGCGGGCGCAATTGTTCTGACCGGTCTTGACGAGCCAGCGTCTAGGCTCCTCACGAGCAAATCATACAACGCAGTTTCTAAACTGTTTGCACGGGCTCCTCACGTCCTATGGGTAACACACGATGCGCTCGAAGCCAACCCAGAACAAGCAGCATCAGCTGGAATAGGCCATTTCCAGGCTTCGGAACATTCGTCCGCCCATTCTCAGTTCCTTGACCTGGATACCATTGACGAGTCCGAGTATAAGATTGTCGGCTCTTTCATGCGACTGCTGATCCCTGACTTACACGACTCACAAGAATCTCGCCTCTGGACTACTGAGTCACAGATTTCAGTCAAAGACGGTCATGTTTTGATTCCTCGTGTTTTTCCGATTCCGAGTATGAACGATCGTCTCAACGCGCACTGGCGCCCTATCACTCAAACTGTCAATCCCCTGAAAGACACAATTTCTGTATCTTCTTCTGGCTCGATCCATGCCCCGACATATGCTGCTCAGCGTATCACTTCGCCAGGACTTGCCGACAGAAGGCCGATTCTTCACACGAGCTATTCAATCCCAATCGCAATCAATGTCTCCAATGGCGTCTATCTCTATGTTTCCGCAGGACATGTCGACAACGTGAGCGACGTCCTTGCATTTACTGATACTATGTCATCTCGTGCTCCTGCGCTTGCGACGTGGAAGATCCCTTCGGTTCCTGAATCAGGCTCAGTTGAACTCAGTGATCTTTTGGAGCTAACAGCAAATGTCTTGGCCGCTCACCACATCATTAACTCTCTTCCGATAGGCAATTCCGTCATCCTAGAGCCCAGTCTTACCCTCGCGGCAGTTTTGAATGAGTTAACCAAAGGCTCTGAGAAAAAGCTTCACTTCCTAACCACTGCAGCGCGTGAAAATACGAGCAGCGTCACATGGACCACCGTGCCACCTCTTGCGTCCAAGAGAGACATCCTTTCAGTTCTTCCACACTGCCCAAAACTGTTTTTCGACCTTTCACCCGAGCCAAGTCGCCTGGCCTCTCGTATTGTACAACTAGTTCCGTTGGACTGCGCTGTCTTTGGCCAAGGAGAGCTATTCCAATTGGGCGCCGAAGGCACAGACGAAGTATCTACTCCCTGGCTACAACACGTGCTGCTGACAGTCGCATCATCGGCCTTGAAACTCTCCAGAAAAGCTACATGTCTATCCTCTTCATCTCTGACGTTGAACGATCTACTGAAGCATGGTATTCCAGATGGCAATGCCATGGCGGTCGTCGATTGGACTCAGCAAACAAGTATCCCCCTAACGGTTGAACCCTTGGAAACATCGCAACTCCTTTCATCTACTGGAACATATGTCCTCGTCGATATCGAGTCGCCCTTGACTCACTCCATTGTCGACTGGTTGATTGCAAATGGTGTCCGGTCATTGGTCACTATCAACTCGTAAGCATCCCCGCTGCCCCCTGGCCTGCACTTTGCTAACAACTGAACAGTGACGTCGGGGAACATAAAACACTGGAACTACTGGATGAGCTGAAGGTCCAGAACCTACAGGCGAATCTCACAAATCTTTCCGACGCTAGAGCTGTGTTTGAGGGATTGCCAAAAGTCACTGGCGTCATCTACGGCGGTGCATCACCTGCAGTATGCAGTTTTGGGGAATCCGAAGTTTCATTGAATAGAGTGTTGCATGCGCAGCAAAGTGCACATAGCCTGACTACCGTCTTGGGGGACCGAGGAGTTGACTTCTTTATTATTTTGTCCTCCCTCCAGAAAGACCGTGCGCCAGCGAACGCAGTATGTACCCGTTCTGAGCACTCCTCTACGATACTAATGTTGCTTCCACAGTACTTCGCTAGCCTCGCTACTCACTGCAAGCAGGGAGGGCCACCAACAATTGTTCTCTCTTTGGAATCCAAAGTGAACTCTGACCAGGAATGTTCCTTCATCCGCCTCAGCGAGTCAGATGTACACTACGCGCTCACAGAGGCAATTTCAAGCACCCTGTCTCAGGATGGCGCGTCAGCGATCTGGACCGGTGTAAAACGATTGCCTCGTGAAGTCCCTGCTTTGCTCACGAGGAATTGGCTTTCTGGATCTTTGCTTTCTCATCATACGCTACGTGGACACGAAGCCGACTCACGCAGTTCTCAGAGCGAAACCCAGAGCATGCTGGAGAGGCTTGCCGCCTCTAAGGACCATCAGGAAGCTTCTCTAATTGTCCAGGAGTTTTTCTTAAAGCAGCTGGCGGCAATGCTGACTCTGAGTCCCGAGGCTTTGAGTTCCCGGAATGATCTTACTAGTCTAGGTGTCGATTCGCTCAGCGCATCGGATATCCGGGCCTGGTTCTTAAAGGAGCTGGACGTCGATGTGTCAATTTTGAAGATTCTTGGAGGATACACTATTGCGGACTGTATGGCGTTGATTTCACTTTCCTTCTTAACATGACCGGCTAACCTGTTCTAGTATGCGATGAAGTCGTTTCTGATTTGACCCTTCAAATCGGATCGCAGGAAGAAGCTGTATCGCCGCCCGCGGTCGATTCATCCCAGCCTGTTACTGCTGCACCTGTAACTGAGCAAGTTGTTATCGAACGCCCTGTTGAACCTCTGGCACCAGTCGTGGAAGTTGCTGTTGAGGCATCCTCGAGCAATTCTTCTTCAGAGGGGATAATGACGCCTCTGACCAGCCGGGGTATCTACACTCCCCAGACAGAACTAACTTCCCTACAGCTGGAAAGCGTCCGGTCAAAGATATGTACCTCTGTTCAACGGCAGGAGAAGATGTCATTTACCCAGCACCGACTATGGTTCCCTACTGCCTATCTTGAGCAAGACACCCCGTTCAACTGTACCACGTCATACACCTTGACGGGTCTGATCGATATTGGCCGTCTCGAACATGCTTTCCAGCAACTGATTCAACGACATGAAAGCTTTCGCACTGCGTTCTACACCGATGCTGCTAGCGGTGAGGCCATGCAGCGTGTGCTTGCCTCTTCTCCCTTCCAGATGCAAACAATGCTGGGAAGTAAGGACGATGTGCGGCGTGTGTTCCGTGAAATTGCCAACTACCATTTTGATCTCTCCGTCGCAGATACGCTCGTCGCTTCACTGATTACCCATGGGCCTAAAGACCATACTATTGTCTTCGGCTACCATCATATTATCATGGATGGTGTCAGTTGGCAGATTACCCTGAATGATCTGGCCCGCTTTTACGAATCAGATAATCCCGAGCTTCCCACACTGTCGCAATATATCGACTTCTCAGTCAAGCAGCGCCAGCTTGACAGTAGCGTTACTCACAACTCAAAGCTCTCATACTGGCGAAAGGAGCTCCTGTCCGCACCGTCCCTGTTGCCTTTGTTCCCTTTCGCCAAGGTCGGGAGCAGGAAAGCCCTAACCCGGTACGACACGCTCGACTATGTCTACGATGTGGACACCTATCTTGTCTCGAAGATCAAAAAGGCCAGCCTAGCCGCAAAGACCACAACGTTTCATTTCTATTTGGCCGCTTTCATGGTTTTACTTAATCGGATCTTGGAAACCGACGATGTCTGTCTGGGCATCATTGACGCGAACCGCTCGGATAAAGCGTTCCTCAACACGGTCGGCTTTATGCTGGATATGCTGCCTTTGAGATTGAAGGTCAACAAAAAGGAGCGATTCGTTCACACTCTGCGCAACACAAAGTCCAAAGCATACGGTGCTCTGGAGAACTCTGGTGTGCCCCTCGAAACTATTTTGAAGGAGCTCCAGATACCCACATCGTCTACGAGTACACCATTGTTTCAGGTACTGATGAACTACCGTATGGGAGCCCTGCGCGCTCCTCGAATGGGTGACGCGAAGATGAGCTTCTTAGACTATGAGGATGCCAAGGCGCCTTTTGACCTTGCCATTTCAATCGACGAGAAAGACGATGGCACGGGAATGTTCACTTTCTCCATGCAAGATTACATGTATGACTGGGAAGGGGCGGAGCTCCTGGTGAAGACTTATGTCCACCTACTGGATACCTTGGCGACCGACTCATCTCAACGCCTTAATGAGGTGCCGTTATTTGATGAGAATTTGGTTAACCAGGCCATGGTCGCTGGAACCGGGCCTGTCACTGAATTCGATTGGGCACAAACGGAGACCATCTCACAGCGCGTGGACGCTATAATATCCCAAAAGCCTGACAGAGTTGCAGTGAAGGATTTGGATGGAAAAACCAGAACCTATGCCGAGACGAAGACAAGAGTTCACGCTCTTTCCCATTCTCTCCAGCAAGCTGGTGTCACTCCTGGTTCGCAAGTTGCCGTATACTGCGAACCGACGGTTGACACCATCGCATCGATTCTCGCCATTCATCGTGTGGGGGCTTCTTACGTCCCTCTTGATGTCCGAAACTCCCCTGAGCGACTACAAGATGTTGTCAGACAGTGCAAACCAGCTCTTATATTGTACCACGGTCCTACCAAGAAGAACCTTGCTGATGTGGCTTGCGACAGTCAGAATGTACTTGACATTGATACTGTTCCACTGTCGGCGACTGTACTTGTTCCCGATGTTTCGAGGCTCTCCGACCCAGCTGTTATTCTTTACACGAGTGGGTCCACTGGGAAGCCCAAGGGTATTGTGCTGACCCACGCAAATCTTTCCATTCATTTTGCTTCCATCAGCGAGGCGTTGGGTCTCACAGACAAAGATGTCATACTGCAGCAAAGTGCTCTTGGTTTCGATGCTTCTTTGGCCCAAATATTCATGGCACTGACAAATGGTGGGACCTTGATTCACGGCAGCAACCGTGGTGATCCAGTTGATCTTGCGGCACTGATCGAAAGAGAAGGAGTCACAATGACTCTGATTATGGTTTCCGAAATGTCTGCGCTTCTGCAATATGGACGAGAAATTCTATCCCGCTGCCAATCTTGGCGCATCGCCCTCTGTGGTGGCGAGGCTTTCACCATCAATCTTCTTCGCAAGTTCCGCGACCTCGACTTGCCGAATCTGGATCTCTATAACGCATACGGCCCAACCGAAGCGAGTATCATGTCTTCTCTAGGTAAAGTAGCTTACCGCCGTTCGGACTGGGAAGAAGGGTCGGTTGTTCCCGTTGGGCCTCCTCTTCCAAATTACGGTGTATATGTGCTTGATGACAACTTGCAGCCATGCCCTCTGGGATGGCCTGGTGAGTTGTGTATCTGCGGACCGGGCGTGGCGCCGGGCTATGTGGACCTTCCCGAATTGACCGCTTCCAAGTTCCAACCAGATCGGCTGCGCAAGCCCCAAGGGTCATCTTACGAGGGCTGGGGTCATGTTTACCGTACGGGAGACAAGGCCCGTCTTCTCAAAGACGGGTCCTTTGTATTCTTGGGCCGCCTGGATGGAGATTCGCAAGTGAAACTGCGTGGTATTCGAATTGAGCTGAACGACATTTCCAGCTCAATAATGAAGACATCCAACGAAGCTATTGTTGATGCCACGACCATTGTCAAGGGCACAACCAGCCAGATGCTGGTCAGTTTTGTGGTTCTTTCGCCGGAGAAGGTGGCGGACCTGGAGAGATCGCAATCATCCGCGTCTGATTATCTCCGTCAGTTGATTCGATCCCTCCCTCTACCCGTGTATATGCGCCCAGCAATCGCAGTTCCACTGCAGCGTTTGCCCTTCACGGAACGAGGTAAACTTGATGTCAAAGCCCTTGCAGCTATCCCGATACAGGAGGATGCAGAGACGGACAACCAAGAGCTGAGCGACACGGAGAAGGCATTGAAGCAAGTGTGGCAGGATATCTTGTCTGAACAGGGACTACCACTTGAGATCCGCCGACAGTCAGACTTCTTTTCTGTGGGAGGAAACTCTCTCATGTTGATGCGAGTCCGTGCGAAAATGCTGGAGGTCTTTGATGTCTCCGTGCCGTTAGCCGAATTATTCCAAGCTAGCACGCTTGAGTCGCTCGCTTCACGGATAGACGGACATACAACGGCTCAATCAAACAGTATTGTCTGGGGTGAAGAGACTGCCTTGGATGTGTCTCTCCCCCCTGCGATTCCCCGTTGCCAGGACCACTCGAAACAGGATTTATCAGTCATCCTTACTGGTAGCACTGGGTTTCTGGGCCGTGAGATCGTTCGACAACTTGTCGCTGACCCGCGTATTTCCAAGATACACTGCCTCGCCGTCCGTCCTGGACGCACTCTACCCAAGGAATTGGTTGAGACTTCAAAGGTGATTGTTCATACTGGCGACTTGGCTGCCGAGCGTCTTGGCCTTAGCGCGTCGCAAGCCGAGGAACTATTTTCCTCTGCCGCAGCCATCATCCACAACGGAGCTGAAGTTTCCCACCTGAAATCCTACCACTCTCTTCGAAAGACAAACGTGGACAGTACCCGCCAACTTGTCGAACTTTCATTGCGCTCCTCCATCGACGCTGGCGTCCCCACCCCAGCGTTCCATTACGTCTCGACGGCCGGTGTGGGCCACCTTCCCGGAACGCCTTCGTTCCCTGAGGAGTCTGTTTCGCCCTTCCCACCTCCAGTGGACGGGTCCGACGGTTACGTTGCTGCCAAATGGGCTAGCGAGCGGATTTTGGAGCAGGCATCGCAACAGCTAGGATTGCCGGTGTTTATTCATCGACCCAGCAACATCACCGGTCCGGATGTCGGTGACAGAGATATCATCCACAATGTGTGGAAGTGGTCTGAGTCACTACGAGCAGTTCCGGACCTAGCCGCTGCGGGTGCGACCGGAGCATTTGACTTTGTTGGAGTAGAAACCTGCGCGAAAGGGATCACCGATTCTCTTCTCGAGCGGCCCTCGGCTGGGACTCTTACCTATCTCCATCAGAGTGGGGATAACGTGATCCCTGTTCAAGATTTCAAGAGGTACTTGCAGAGAAAGGAGGGCGCCGAGGTTGAGCTGCTTCCTTTCAATGAGTGGGTGGATAAAGCTGTACAAGCGGGATTGGATGATCTTGTTGCGTCGTTTCTGCGGGGGACGAAGGGTGCGTTCCAAATGCCATTTCTGCCGAAGGGGTTGAAGGTGTAATTGGGGTTCTCGAGGTCTAGACTAGGAAGCTCGGTGGTATGACATAATTTTTTGTATGCTTACGTGTTGTCGAGGCTCTTCCTCAAGAGCTGTTATGTTACGGGTCGAATAAACAACCTATATCCTAGTAGCAACGGATGTGTACATCATCCTAAGACGTAGGTTTATTATAAACCATGATTCCATACTGTTACATACATCTATATCAGACGTATATAGTGCTGATGTTGAAATCCCAATAACTGTTGACCAATATGAGACCTGACCGCCCGGAATATATATACTCGCAACACCTCCTTTCTACTAGGGTTATCTTGGTGACGTGGAGACATGCGTAGGCTCCCTTGCAGGTGCGGTGACTATGGGTTCCTTTTGTAGAGTACCTGTTTAAGACTGCATAGTGTAATCCTTATGTTTTGTCAAGACGGCTGTTCTCGATCACTAAACCAAAAACACCGATCGGCGAATGGTAGGGCCTTGAAACTATTGATATCACAACATGTTTTATAAAGATTTCACCAGCGACAACACCAGAGTAAGTTAGCGTGAGTGCTTCAGAGAATATTATCAATGGAATTACTAGCTGTCATAAATACGAGTAATCTTGCGATAAATTGAGAATAGAGAAAAATTTATATCAATACTGTACTAGATTGGGACTCCCCGGGGTAAGTTTCAGAATCCGATGGTTAGCCTAGATAGGTACAACGACGCCCACTCCGAGCGGGCAGCGGCTGGCCTCCTTATAATATCACCCCATGTTTTGAACTGTTTTGCTCCGACAGCAGGGCAAGCCATTCCTCTAGACCAACATCTCCTCGACCGAACGATCTAACCCTCCACGGACAAGATCGAGCAGCGCCTCGGCAATTTCGTCCGCCAGTTCCTGGGCGATATCAGGTCCCAGTACACGGCGAGAGGCAATAACCTCAATTTCCATTCCAGTAGAGGTAGGCGTTGAACAAATCCAAATTTCAGAGGACGCATAAAGCCGGCCCGCCGATGAGAAAGAGTGTGCGCTGTTGCCCGCCACGCTGAGACCAAGTTCCCGCTCGATATTCTGGTGCTGGACGATGAACCCAAACCCAGTGTCGGACTTCCACTGCGTGGACCGCTGGACGATCTGATCCAAGTCCATCCACTCGTGTCCGAGACTGCGCGTGTGCTGACGCTGCGCGAGGTTCAGGTACGCTTGTCTGGTCATAGACGGTTCGATCGCCACGCGGAATGGTACGTAGTTGACGCATGGTCCGACGATCCGGTCGATCCCTGGAATTGGGAGGCTGCGGTTGTGCACCGTCTGGCCTAAAACGACGTCGGTAGTTCCCGTCCGTCGGGCCACGGCTATGGCGGATGCGGCCTTGACTAACGTGGCTGCAGTGATGCCAAGGGGCAGGGCACTGACGGGAAGCTCTATCGCGTGAGAGCCACGGATCACTGCATCAGTTTCGGCTTCAAGACTTATACTGGGCCTGAACCATCTGGTAATAGAAGAATCGCGCAGGTAGTCGCCCCAGAAGTCAACACTGTCAGAGTTCTGGTTTTGGGGGCGCGAGTGGAGATAGTCTTCGAATTGGGTTGGCTGAATCGCGGCTTCCGGATGGTTACAGAGAGACTCCAGGTCGTGTAAAAGGGTTGGGATGCAAATGCCATCGTATTGGGCATGAGCGAGCCTGATCAGTAAAACGTGTTGGCCTGCCGCTAGGTTGGTGATAAGGGTAAACCGGGTTGGTGGTACGGAGCCGGTGACTGGGGCTTTCTGCTCGGATTGACAGAGCTTCTCAGCCACATCCTGCACATTCTCGGTGGTTGTGACCGCATGCAGCGGCGTGTCGAGGTTGTCGAGGATGACATGAAGAGGTCTCTCTCCGTCCCGAGCCAGAAAAAGGCTGCGAAGAATGCTGTGAGCTCGGGTCAGACGCGCGATCGCCCCTTCCAGACAATCCAGGTCCAGCCATCCGGCGAAAGAAAAGCAGAAATGGGTCCACGGATATCGTGGAATCAGAAATGACTGGGCCCAAGTAGCAGGGGCTGCATGCAGGATTGTTGATCCAGTTGGGAGGCATCCACTGTCAAGTAGACTGCGGGTTATCTTTTGGCATCCGAGGGGTTCTTTGCATCTGGACAATGATGTGGATGACGATATCTTCTGAGAACGAGCCAAAGAACGCAGCGTACCATCACCCATCACATCTGCAACAATCAAGGAGAACCCCGCACGTCGTGCCACGGCGACCATTCGCATTGCAGCCACTGAGTCTCCCCCTAATCCCAAAAACCGGTCATTCACTCCAATCTCTATGCTTCGAATTCCCAGAATCTTTTGCCAGATTTCCTGGAGCTGTCGTTCGGAATCCGTTCCAGCGGGCTCCTTTTGACTAGGGCATTCCAAAGAATAGGCTTGCAACTCCTTGTGCGATAGAGCCAGCAGAGCGGCTTTGAGACTACGGCGATCCATCTTCCCTGTCAGCGTACGAGGAAAGCGCAAGGCTGGGATGACAATAGACGGCACCATGTAGGCGGGCAATATGGTCTTGAGCTTGGCTAGAGCCGAATGCGCACTTTGCAGAAAAGCCGCATCTGCGGGTGCGAGAATGGAGCCTAGTTTGTCTTTCCCGTTCAATGATTCCTGGGCTAGCTTGACGATGGCAGTAAGCTGCTTGCTATTTTGGGACAATGGATACTCAATCACTTCAGCCACAACCTCCACGGGCTCGGGGAACACGTTTGTTAGGGTTGTTTCAACCTCGTCAAGCTCGATACGTTGGCCGCGCAGCTTTACCTGGGTGTCCTTGCGACCAATATAGCGGAGGGAGCCGTCGTGATCGTACTGGACCAAGTCCCCCGTGCGATAAAGGCGCTGGTCTGTGCCGTCAGTGTCTCCGTGCATTCGGACTCTCCATTTGGGCCAGTGCAAGAATGCGGCAGCCTCCGCCTCGGGTCGATTGAGATATCCTCGCGCGAGAATGGAACCTTCAACAAGGAGCTCACCCACGGCGCCGATAGCTGCCAGCTTAGATGGGTCGGACGGTTTGGTGACCCACCCAATGCCACCAACAATGCGGCCAATCACGCCCGGCTTCCATCCATCCTCGGAAATTGTAGCCACACCGCAGATGGTGGCTTCGGCCGGACCGTAACCGTTGATGAGCGTGCGCTCTTTCGTCCAGGGATCCGCAACAGTCTTCGTGACGTTCTCTCCAGCCAAAACAACGGTTCTTAACATTGGCACCTCTGATGGACGGAGGATCTGGATAGATGATGGGGTAAAGAAGGCGCAGTTGAGGCGAGCGCGGTTAATATATGCCGCCAGATCGTTGTCTTTGTCGAACTGGGAGGGGATGCAGACACAACCGCCGCCAGCCATCGTGGTGAAAATTTCATAAATACTCATGTCGAACGCAAAGGATGAGTGGTGCAGCACACGACTCTCTCTACTCACATTGAGCCCCTCGCGGTGGTGAAAGATGCTGGTAGCCAGAGTGGAGTGCGGCATGACTATCCCCTTGGATCGTCCTGTGCTACCAGACGTAAACAAGATGAATGCTGTATCATGAGGTGAGACCCGGACATCACAGGCCGACATAGATGTCTGCTTCTCTACCTTCTCCGTGAACTGCACAGAGAGCTCAATCTGGTTGGCACAGAGTCCATCCGTTAGCGTGGTGGTAGATGAGGATGTGATGATTAGGTGAGCGGAGCTTTCCGACATGATCTCCTGTATCCTTTGTCGTGGGTGCTTCGGATCCAACAGAACGCACGCACATCCAGTACGCAAGACCGCGAAGATAGCGATGACGGACCACTTGCTCTTTTCCATGCAAATGGCTACCGAGGACCCTTGAGTGACGCCAAGAGTGTTGATAAAGCTCCCTAGTTTGGAAGACAATACGTCCAGCCGCTCATATGACAGATTCCCATCCCAGGAACAGACCGCTGTCCTCCATGGCGTCCTAGTATGTTGAGCCAAGACTAGGTCATGCAAGCAAACGTTATGCCTGGCCGGGATGGACGCATTCCATGTTTGCAGGACTTGCAAATCCTGCGGACTGGCCATCTCAATCTCGTTGACAGGCATATTGGGGCTTTGTTCCGATTGCAATATCTGCCGCAGGACATGCTCATATTGACAGACCGTCCGCCCAACCTCAACGGTGCTCAGAACCTTGGGATCGTAACTAACATGGATTTCAAGACTGCGATTGTCTTCGCCTATATGGAAGGCAAGGAAAAGGGCATATGATGCGAAGGGAAGGTATGAAATACCGGTGCCAACCGTGCCGGATATAACGGGAAAGTCATTGTCGCTGGGGGTTTCTGGGAATTGAACGAGTAACTGGCTTTGGAAGGCACAGGCCTTTGCTGCGTCTGGACCGCATTTGGAAATGCGTTGCAATCCAGCCTGTTCATGCGGGAGCATCGAGATAACCCGACTCTGGATCTGATCTAGAATGCTGTCTACACTGGTCCCTTGCTCGACATGAACGTGGAGGGGAGCCGATGCGATGGTGGGCCCAACCAGCCTTTCCACCTCCGAAACAGGCGCACTACGCCCGCTACTGGTGACTCCAAAAACCACTGCTTCTGAGTCGGTATAATGAGCCATCAACAGGGCCCAGGCCAGCTGAAGATAGGTAGCATATGTATAACCTGTTTTTGGCTTCCATAGACCCTTCAGCGTATGACGAAACTCGGCCGAAGGAGAGGGACGGTAGTCGACTGATGGTAGGGCTGGAAATGTTGTGGCCTCCAAACCAGCTAGCTGCGATCTCCAGAATTCGTCAGCCCCCGAAAGGCTTTCAGTATACTGTACAAAACGGTTGAATGGCTGAGACTTTGGAGCAGGGGTTCCCCGGTAAGCTGCCTCGACCTGTTCCTGAAGCAGCTTAATCGACCAACCGTCACAGAGAGCATGGTGGACGATTACGGTCAACTCCTCTTTGTGCGGTTCATGACGGAAAGAAACCAGTGGACCACCCAGATATAACCAGCCTAATCCAGGCTGCTCTGACCCTGGACCTCCCTCCAACCAATCGATCTTTTCTCGCACGACCACCTGCAAGAAGCCACGACCTGTCTCAACCATCCGGGTGCAAAGGATGGGATTCTTATCGGCCGTTGATTGCCACGCTGCTTTGAGTCGAGTTGTATCCGTACCTCTAGGAAGGCGAAACTTGATCTCGCCGACATATTTGCCGGGTGTCTGTAAGGAGGCCGCCAACATTCCTTCCTGCATTGGTGTGCAGGGATAGATATCTTGTATCTGGATCGGCTTCAAACCACATTGCTCCGCTGCTATACGAACAAACTCGGCTCGGGAGTTTGGGTCAATCATGGAGAATGGTGAAATCTCTGTGGCCGAGCGTTGCTCAGGAAGCGATATTTTCATTAATACCGCCTGCTCTCGTAGCGACAACTGTCTCAGCAGACTGTCAATGGCAAGGTCTAAACCTGCCTGCCTCGCGGCTCCGACCAGTTTAATGGCCAGAAAAGAGTCACCCCCGAGGCTGTAGAGGCTGTCTTCCATCCCAATAGATTCCGGGGGGACACCAAGAGTTTCTGTGTACAGGTTTCGAATGGCATATTCCGCTTCGGTCGCGGGGGCAGACTTGTTGCTCTCCGAGATGTACGCTTTTATTTCGGCTGGTGACATTTGATCAGCCTGTTGGCGGAGAAGCGCTCGATCTAACTTGGTAGAAGCAAGTCGTGGAACCCTTCTTAGTGGAATGAGCACTGTTGGAACCATATAAGCTGGTAACCTCTGCCGCAAGCAGTCCAGCACGGCGCGGGCTCGCGCAACATATGCAGACGTTGGTTGGAAAAAGAGAGGATTTGAACTTTTTTCCAATTGCTCCGCTAGCAAGAGCCCTGGTAAGATAAAGCCTGTGAGGTTTTCATTGCCAGTCTTCTCTACGATAACAGCGGTGGCGTCGCTAAAGGCCTGAGATATATGGTATTCCACTTCAGCCAGCTCCATTCGCTGTCCATGAACCTTCACCTGTTCGTCTTTGCGGCCGACAATAGTGAGACAGCCCCTTGCATCTTGGTATGCCAAGTCACCTGTCCTATACATCCGGCGCTGACTAGTACCACGGCGAAGCTGTTGTAGCCAGTTGGGTGACTCGATAAACGCCCGACTGGAAGCCTCTGCATTGTTGAGATATCCACGTCCGACAATGGGGCCCTCTATGATGAGCTCCCCGACAGCCCCGAGAGGCATGAGATTTTCGGAATCCTCTGGGTCGACGACCCAAGCAACTGCCCCAGTAGGTTGTCCGATGGTGTTTGGTCGGCATCCCTCCGCCAATTCCTGTACGGAGGCATTGACAGAGCATTCCGCCGGACCATAGGCGTTGAAAACTCGAATCCCCCTCCTGGTGAAGGTGACAATGTCGGATGCAAGCATCTTCTCGCCTCCTAGTATTAGGATTTTGACCTGCGACATACGGTCCCAAGGGAGCATTCTGGCGAATGAAGGCGTCAGCAGGGCATGGGTGATGCAAAACTCAGCAGCTGCCTGAGCAAACAAAGCAGGATCTGTGCGTGCTGCCTCTGACATGACACACACACATCCCCCAGACATTATCGTACTCAGCGACTCCATAATGCTGACGTCGAAAGCGTACGACGCAAATTGCAATACACGCGACGCACGGTCGATGCCGAACGACTGGCAGTGTGACTGAGCCCCCGTACAGTACGATCCATGTTCGATCACCACCCCCTTTGGTTTTCCCGTGGAACCCGATGTAAAGGCCACGTACAGCGCATTGTTGCCATTCACTTGCGGTGGTTTGAAGCCATCCTGCTGGGAGTACGAGCTTTGGCCCAGATGCTCAACGACACAGACATTGGCGAGAGGTGAGCATCGGTTGGCATGCTCTTCAGAGGACAATAATATGGTAGGACAGACCTCCTGACAGATAGACTGTAGTCGCTGGAAAGGGTATGAGGGATCTAATAACACAAATGCGGCGCCTGCCTTTAATATGCCGAGAATCGCAACCAGGGTCCATTTAGATTTATTCATGCAGACGGGCACGAATGTCTCTGGCAGCACCCCAGAGAATGCCAAGAATGATGCGAGATTTGTCGCTAGATTGTCGAGTTCGCTGTATGTAAATGTCCCATCCCACGATGCAACGGCCGGGGCCTCGGGGGATTCGCGACACCTCTCTTGGACGATGTCGTGAACACAGATATCTAAGCGCTCAGGAACGTGCTTATTCACCTGAAGAACGCGATCAAGTGCAGCTGGGCTGATCTGCATCAGGTCTTGGATTCGAAGGTTCTCGCCCTTTAGGGCCCGGGAGGCTGTCCACATGAATTGGTCGAAGAGGCTGTGATAGTGCGGTGTCTCGATAGATGACGCATCTGAAATTATGCTCAGAGATAAATTCCCATTGTAGTATTTGCAGTGCACGAAAATGGGGACATGCGGAAACGTGCTGGATAGGCGCTTCACAGCAGCAGAAGACTCATTGCAAGGTGGCATATCATCTCCCTGGTATAAAAAGAGTGCCTCCACAGGGGATTTTGTCAACGGTCGATTCAGCAACATTGAAGATTCTGAGATTTGCTTGTGGATCAATTCCGCGGCCTCCTCAATAGAGAATTCCTGGTCAAGGGCAGTGTTCAGCACGCGGAGACCGGAACGGGAGGTCTTGCTGCGAGATGTCGAGATATTCAGTATACCGACGGAACCAGGTATGCCCTGCTGGTAGTACTGACGCACCACTATCCAACTGAGCACCAGTACGGCCTGGCCTATACCGGGATCATTGGTGACCGTCTCAGAACATGGTAGGCTGGCCTCCAACGACCGCCAGCTGCCACACTCCATGTGGTGGGCGCCGTTCGCGTAGGAGCCGGTGGCTATGGTCATCTTCTTCGCGGCAATATTAAAAACATGAACAATTATACCGGTCTTGAGAAGAAGGGGAACAAACCCTAAGCTCAAATGAAGGTGATACTAGAAAACACAACCATGTCGCAACCAACGGTCACGGCGCATACTTGAAGGATCCCCTAGATTGATAGTTTGGGGCATGTAGGCTGATTTTTGCTGTCTTTTGTCGCGAGCAAGGGATATTGCTCTCTCAATCTCTTCGCCGAGGTTTACATCAAAGACCCAGAAGTTCTGGTCAATATTGTGGCCACGCAGGGTGAACAGTGGGACTTGCATTCTACGATTGCGCAGTGCATGCTTCGCCCAGGGCCTGGACGTAAGACTTGTCGGCCGCGGTCAGGTGATACGGATGCATCGTGTAGGCGAGGTTATCGCCAAGACGAAGCTTTGTCAGTATTCTGCAGGTCAATTGAACTAGTAGATTGATTAATTGATCGCAATGCTTAGTCCTGCTTGAAGGACATGCAACAAGAGGTTGGATGTAGTCTTATACTATTCCATTATATATATTTCATTTGTATTATATACGTTTATATGACTGACCGATCTACAATGCTATCGGAGGATGAGCGTTTATTTAGGCGACAAGTAATGCAGGAAATCGGGATCGGCACTAGGGAAGGAGGCCCACAATGATGGATCAAAGCGGCGAATTGAGTTTATTTCCTGTAAGGGGATCAGCTTGGCAATTGTCTACTGCATTGGTCGAACGTGGGCCAGGTCAGCTGCACCGGTGCTGAGCGAATATTCTAAGGCATAAGAATTTGGAATCACCGACTACATTGGGCTCCGTGGCTTGCTATGGACTGTCCCAACAGTCTCCGAAAAGAATCGGTGAGACGCGCCACCCCCTTCAATGGTCGCAGGGGACTTTCATAGTTTTCCCGTTGCCCCCTGCGTATTTAATTCTAGCCATTCAAGAGGCTGGCTGCCGGGGTTGCCTAGACTATTCTGATCCAGGCACTAGAGCCTCCAATCTTTGAAGTGACCTAGCCGAATTGAAGGTATTGGGCCACCTAAAGGGGTATTCGGCTTTGTAAAACCGTGCCAAATCGGTACGATGATCTGCTCATCAAATGAACCATGTGAATGAATATTTCTGCCTAGGTATAATTCTTTTCAAGAAGGAACCTCAGAAACCCTCAGAATAGGCCGACAAGCTGTCGGCCTGAACTATGTTTCGATTCTCTAAACAGCATCGGAGTCCACTCCATCAGGCCGTCGAGGGCTTCATCACTTACAAACGGGGCCTAATTCGCGCTTGTACTTCGTAATTTACCAAGAAAAACCCGTTTCTATGGAAATTAAGTGGGAATTCTTGCTGGTCAGGCATGCAGGTAACATCAAAGCCCATGAGAATTTTGGTGAAGACGATCTGGGCGAACCTCGTCGCCATGAAGCGACCTGGACATGGATTGGAGCCGTATCCAAATGTTAGAAACTTGTCAGATGTGGTTGTAACACGAGGAGTACATGTCCCTGAGGATCCATTGTAAAAGCGATCACTATCAAATTTGTCCGGGTTTGGATAGAGGTCCTGATCGCGGCTCATCCAGTGCCAGGGTAGCGAGAGGATCAAACCCGGGGGGAAAGTGCGGCCAAGAGAAGGGATGTAGACTGGTCTCATCACCATACGAGAAGAGGCGTCTGGTAGGTTTGGTTTCCTGTCAGTGTGTCGCTGCGGCAGGGGGCAAGGAAGATGCTTACAGGCGATAACACCGTTCACGCGCAAAGTCTCACGCATGAAGCTTTCCAACTTGGGGCATTGATTCATCACGTTGGGGGCGGTGCATTGTCGCGCGGGCAGGGCTGCTTGTAGCTCCTCTCGGAGAGGTATGATGTATTCGGGGTTAGTCATAATGCGGTATATCAGACTAGTCACGAGGAATGCGATAGGTAGAGCTGTTTCAAAGTGAAGAAACATAATTCTTTCAGCAATCACGCTGACCTGCTTTTCTTCATCCTGGTAACTCGTCCCACGACTGATGGTATCCTCAATCATGCACTCCTCAATCACCGCATTCAGCAGCGACCATGACTTGTTTTGAGATTCTTTGGAGCGCATTTGACAGATTTGGCGACGAATCTCAGGTATGAGTATACTCTTCAGCTCCCTAATAACCTCCCACAATTTCCGGTTCGCCGGGGCAAACCGTGAGATTAGGCCGTGTAGAGCCCGGGGGAACCTGATGCAAAACGTGGTATGAGACGATATCAAAACGTTGTATGACATGAAGAGCTCAAGGAGCCTCGAGTCCGGTGCGAATTCAGGCCCCAGTATGCACGCAATCATGCTCCGGCTGTTGATGTACAGCAGTCGTTCCGAGACATTGATCTCTCCCCACCCTGCAGTCGAGTCAGCAACTCGTCTAGATTTCTCGGCTTTGCACGAGCGTCCACTAACCTTTTTGACTGTCACTCATAGGAAACGCTGACGGTATGAGCTCATGAACCTCTCTCGCGAACAGGTCGCAGAATGCATCTGAGACGTGTCTTAGCTCTCTCATCCTCTCTGTTTACTCAGCCGGGGATTCAAATTCTTACCCAGATAAGGCTGTTTATTGCATTTTATGACGGCATTGGTCACCGTCTGCGACGCCATGTTCGTGTGGTGGTGGTGCATATTAACCTGGAAGGGTTACCAGCGTGTCCTTTTCTGCCTCACGTGTGTCTGGCCTACCTTATCGATCACTTCGACGAAGTTGAGATGGTCTAGTGGAAGATAACCCCATTCTCGAGCCGTCTGGGGTGGGAGGATGACCCAGTAGAATCGGTTGACAAGTTTCATAGCCCATGGCTTCCCATTTTTTGTATACTATCCAAAGTTTAATGTCATTTCAAAGGGGGACAAGAAGGAAGTGACCATTACCTGTTGGTATGCGTCGGCAGTCTCTTTGACAATGTCAAACTCGGGTGACCTCCAGCTCAGCAAAGAACAAACATCACTCTTCTCACCGACAATGGGTATATCCCCCAATTGTTTTCGAAGGCTTCTTCCGTACAAATAGTCGGAGACCACGATTATGAGGCAGGTAACAAACCCAATCCCGACGGCAGCCAGCACTGGTGTCTGTAGAGACTCCCACTTCGTAAGGACATCCATGATGAGCATTGCAGACCTTATGAAAGTGATGACCTTATGAAAGTGATGAGCACTGTTCCATCTCCGTGGATTGGGCGGACCGTGAGTGAAGGGAAGATCTGGGAAAGAGAGGGATGTCATGTAACATACACAATCTCCCCTTCCCTTTCCTTCTGTTCCGGGATTCCCTTTTTTCTTCCCACCTGCTTTTTAGAGTGGCTTACCTCTAAGTCTCCCTCGCAGTATGGACACAAACCGGTCCAGCGGGCATGTTCCTCTCTTCACGTAAGTAGTATGTAAGGGGTGGGTGTTTTACCATGTTAGTAAGACTGTTGGTACAAAAGAACACATCAGCCATATTAGAGGAGCGGGCTAGACTTGAAGGTTTAGGCAATTCAGATATGCTTCAAGTGCAGGCAGATGAAATAGTTAACATGCCTCTTGGCCCCCCTTGCAGTATGAAGACAAATTGACTCAACGCACACGTTTCCTCTCCACACGAACAGCGTGTAAGGGGCTAGTCGTCTTGCCATGTCAGTAAGACTGCTGGTACTCCGACAGAAGGACACATGAACCATACCAGGGCAGCAGGCTAGACTTGAATGTATAGTGGGCCGGGCACTACTGAGTAAAAATGAATAATTGCCATAAGCAAAAAAACAAACATACAACAGCCGGGATTCGCATGTGGTCACCCACCATACTACTAACCGGCCGGCGTGTGGCTTAAGTACGGCTGAGCGGACGGGAAGCCCTGTTCTCCACACCCTATGGTCGTATGTACTCACACTATACAATAACTGGTTCATATACATATCATTGACATGAATAGGCTAATGTATGTGAAATATCTGTTGGCCGTTTTGGATTGAATTGTATTGGGCTAGTCTTCATCTGCACCAACTATATAAATAGACCTGCTGACGTCCCAGAGAAGGTATCTCGAGTCGAGGCTATCCAGCAGGTTGCTATCCAAGTGGTCAACTCATCATAACATAATCAAACCTACAACAGGAGTGAATCATGATTTATCTTGAATGTACTCCTTGTCACTATTTTCAGCTTTGATGACAAGTAGAACAATGATGATAATCATGTGCTCAATGAAAGAAACCCAATAATAAGCCGCAAGTTTAAAGTATTAAATGATCACAGCTCTTGTGTATGTGAATTAGATGAACCAGTGTTTTTCTTGTACAAAGCCTTAAGCATATCTGACACGCGACCAGTATCTTGCAATAGTTGTGCAAGTAAATATTTAGCTACATTTTTCAGTTTATGTGCCTGATTGGAGTATTCAAAAAGGCAAATACAACAGGTACCGTTGTGTCACGACCCTAGGATCTCTTGTTGCTTCTGCCGTGCTAGTGTTGGTGACTTGGGTTATCGAAGGTGAAGAGCGCCCTGCGATCTTCCTATCAGCTAATCAACGATGGGGTTGTACTAACCTGAGGCCTCACACAGTGGCTGTACTAACTGTATCAATTCGACGAGTGACCTGATGATCCGAAGGTGACTAATAAGCAAGAAGAGAAGTAAGATGTATCAGATACGTATACCTGATAACTTAGGTTGAGTGTGGACGAGTAGAAACTAGACTGAATGTAGACTCAGACTTGAACTGTGTAGTTCCAGTTGACAATGTTATTGAACGCGACTAACTAAACTGTGGATACATGGTGAATGAGTGTTCTTATATATCCTGTCCTGGCTACTCCTTTGGTGACTCCCCTGGGGTCACTTCTGGAGTCGCTCCTATCATATGTCCCCCTGGCGTATACTCCTTGAGCTACTCCTCTGGGGTAGCTGCGGGAGTAGGTGATCACGTGACCCGTACCTTCGTGGCTGCAAGGATCCCGATCCTTTGGCCCTTGATTGGTGTTGGACTTCTGCCTGGCTGTGCCGCCTTCGTGGGGTATTAACCTCGTTGGGTTTCCGTAACACGTTGCTGGAGGAAACTTGTTGCACATATAACTAATCTCCATCGAGCTAATCAGTTGTAATTTGATCAAGAAACTCTTGTGCTTTGAAATGGAAATTAGGTTATATGGATTCTTGCCATAGACAGACTTTCTGGTGTATATTGGTGGCTATCTAGTGTTTTAGTAAACCCCTGGGAGCCTTTGACTCATCCACCAATAACATTATTTCATTATGGGAAATCTTCAATGGTGTAATAGTACTAATGATTCTGTCAGTCACTTAAAGTCAGATGACATTTTGTTTTTCAAAAGAAATTCCACTGATATCATCCGTCTCAATTCACCAAAGATAACCGTCCTCCTGTAAATCGAAGGCCGCCAAACGTAATAGTCCTATCAGTGTGGGCTGGGTTGTGAGAAGAAGCAAGAAAAGATTATGCCATCAGGGATAGTAAGACAAGGCCTACCTCGTGGTGCTATGAGGTGGGCAACTGTGGCCTGGTGGTCTGATTATTGCTCCTCATAAGTACCATGTGAGCGTGAAATATCTAAAATATATAATGACATGATGCTCCCAAGTGGAAGTCTGTCTGTCCTACCGCAAAGCGAAAAATGTGACAATCACTTCAGCGCATCAGGGGTCAATGCTACTGGCATGGAATAAAGCATGAAGAAGACCAGATTGCCCAGAAAATAAGCGTGGACCTCTCGTTGGTGTGGAATTTACATTGCTTCTTGACAGGGCACATAGACAGCGTGTTTATTCAATCAGCATCGTCTCAACGACGATGTTATGATTGTGCTCCCTGCTTTTGGTAACACACACAGCATCTTCAGGGCCGACAGTGTGTAAATGATCGTCACACCGCTCTTAATTTCAAGCTTCCACCTTGTCCCTAGAGATATTATCTTGTTTTTCCTCCCGGAGCATGGAAAAGAACATAAGCGCGAGTTTACCATAATATTGATGTTGCATTGTGGTGGAATTAAATCATGACACCAGTTCTGATACGTACGCGAGTATACTTGTTTGAGTCGTTTCTGAGCATGTGCTACAAAAACTAGACAGATCTACTGTTGTTTTCTGGGTTCGGCATCAGAATAATAGCGCCAGACACTGGCTCAGTGACAACTTTCCGAATTGCCCCGTTTTGTAAGGCGAAAATGCTCAATTGAAAGAGTGACATGGTTGAACTGAAAATTATAGCATCATTAAATCTTCGAGAAAGACGCAGGTGGAATAGAAAGCAACAAGCGGCCATGTCGTACACAAGAACGGAGCAAATGAGCCTCCACTGCAAATTCTCCAGCTTGGATAATTCGTTGGGTCATCCTTTGGGATATACTCCTCTATGCCTCTGAAAGAAACACTAGAAGACCACACTTGCATCTCATGCTGACCATTAGCACTTACTGTGAGGCATCCCAAAAAGGCGCGGCGTTGTTTCCATGCTCAACAGTCATGTCAGCTTTCTGAGCCTGGTCCTGGTTGCTGCGCTTCCAATCAAGCCACACCCCATGATGAAACTGATTGGCATTATCAACAGTCATATCATCTTTCTCGGCCTGGTCCTGGTTACTGCGCTTCCAATCAAGCCACACCCCATGATGAAACTGATTGGCATTATCAACAGTCATATCATCTTTCTCGGCCTGGTTCTGGTTACTGCGCTTCCAATCAAGCCACACCCCATGATGGAACTGATTGGCATTATCAACAGTCATATCAGCTTTCTCGGCCTGGTCCTGGTTGCTGCGCTTGACAGAGATCCATCCCGAAACCATAGGAATATTGGAATCGTCAACAGTCATATCAGCTTGCTTGATCTGGGGCGGGTTGTTGTCCCTTGACTGAACATCGCCCTATCACGGTCAGTGTGTGTGGTGCAGATTACTTAATAGATGTTTCTCACTGTGGGAAGAGCCGCAACAGCGGATATCAAAAGCCAAAAAGAGAGCTTCATTTGGAAGTGACTTAGCAGGTTGATCAAAGAGTATTATTAAATGGTGGCTTTGGCTGGTTTCTTGGTTCAATCTCCCTGATAAGGCGATTCAGACTCTATAGGCTATCACTTGGTTGGTTCCCGAGGCCTAGATGCACAGACGTTTAAATAGAGCGCCCCGCCCCGGCTGATATCCCTGGACACTTCAACAGAAAGGCCTTTGAGCATACTAGCGACACTCAACCCCAGCACATGTACCATAACACCAGGCAGGAGAATGAGCTACACCCGTTAGAATTTAGCAAGGGGGGTCCGAGGCAACATTCAATTGGGTATGACACGGTATCTATTATCATAACATAACTAAGGACCTCATGGGCCTAATGTGCTTACGTTCGCATCCCAAGCGAGAGCTACAGAGCATTTTGACCCTCTGGGTGCTTGATAGGCTCGCTATACTCTTGGGTAGACATAAGCAATGCGAAACAGCTAGTCATAGCCCTGCGACAGACAGGCTACCCGGTTACGAAATCGCCCAACATGCGATGATACTTGCCCATCCTGTTTCCGTAGACATGAGAGTTTTTCTTGCTTAGAGACTCCTTGCTTGAGCAGCTAACATCTGCTTACGTCTCACACAACCTCTATATGCAGATTATTGGGATACCAACTATGACAACCCAATATGTCCGCTGCTTGCTGTCTACTACTAACCTACAAGGAGTATATCAATATATCTTCACCGATGTGAATTTACATCATTGACTATTAACAATAATTCTAGAACGTGGAATTTATTGACAGGCTCTTGGTTTTTCAATGTTCCCCAGAAGCTGTCACCGACTATCCTTGGCCATGCAAGGGCAATGACAACCAGGAAATGGAGTGACCAAGACAACGCCGCGGAGACCAACTGAGCTTTCATGTCATCCCTCTTCATGGTCTGTGGTCGCCGCTTGGAGACGCATGCAAACCTCCCTTTGATTAGGGGTATAGAGCCCATTCCACAAAGACATCTCCATTGCTGTCGCTCCTAGTGAAACCGAATTTTAGTCACATGCGTTACTTGAAATGTACATGGAACGCTCTATACTTTTCTTGTAGTAATCACCGATCTAAATTGGCGGTGAAGAGTCTGTATACGCAATATTTCAATGGACTTCAAGGTTGTGCATGTGCGGCCCTCTGTCCACCTAAAAGTATATTCAATGGCCACATTATACGCATGGCGCTCTCCCTGCTCGAATCGGGCAGTGTCCGAGCCAATTCAGTCTTCCCTTGCAGGGTAGCTAGGGAATTTTAGGCCAGGGCCGCTTGCCGCTTCCGTCCAACGAATTTACCGCCTATTGTTTTAATTTAGGGTCAACTACCAGCTGTCGCTATTTACCTTGAGTTATTGGAGCGTGGATACACCATGTCCCCCAGAAAGTACGGGCTGAATGGGAACTCTGTGGACTCGGAGGACTCATCTAAGCCATTTCTGAAGGACCGGGAGAGGTTTTACGACATCTTGAGACACGAGATTGCTCGTCGAAAAAGATTGCAATACTTGGTTATCTTTCCATGGACCATACTGGCTGCAAGCATTCCCTTCATCCTTGTTGGTGCAGGGCTGCTAGTCCAAGATGCGAAAAATATCCGAATACCTACAACAATCTACTGTATGTGGAGATATAAGTAATCTCTCCCAGGTACAAGCATAGCTGATAGAAACATGAAGCACCCGCTCAACATGTCATAAAGTATGGCCCGGTCACCTTCAACGGCGGGTTTGATAAAAGCAACAAGACTCCGTATCAAGGTTACCCTAATGAGGCCAACAACCAGGCGTGGGAGGCTCTTTATAATTGTAAGCCACCCAAGTTGTTTTATACAGCTGCCGCTGACTGTTTTCAAAGTTGGAGTCATTGAGGTGCCCCGATCAGAAGCAGCAAAGCTAGTGAACACTACCATGCCGGTGCCTGAGGACCCGACGCAATATGTGGTCGAGCTCGATGTTTTCCACGAACTCCATTGCTTGGTGAGAGCCCTTACTCAGAATACACTAGGCATATAATGATGCTAATTCATGTAGAACCATCTCCGAAAGATGGCGTGGGGGGTCGACATGGGCGTCGATACGTCGAATGAGACAGAGGTGGACGCATTTCACGAGCATATGGATCACTGTATTGACTCTCTTAGACAGAGTCTAATGTGTTCGGCTGATGTATCTACGATCCACTGGCTTTGGGATGACGACGATAAAATCTACAAGGCTGATCCGCGGACGATTCACATGTGTCGAAACTTCGACGCTATTCGTGACTGGGCATTTGCGCGTCGGGCCCGTCCCAATGACAGGACTACCTATGTGTCAGACCCTCTGCAGAATGGGAAAACGAGATGGTGACATTTGTTTACAGTCTGTGAATGAAATTGCAAGTCGTCTGCGCCATTATTCAGCGGTAACCGATGCGCTTGGACATACAACTCCCAGGTGGAGTGTCGATATGGTTCTATTACCAAAGACCCTATCATGCACTATACGAAGGACTTCTGACTGTCCTTCTGCTGCCGACTCTGTACATTGACAAGAAATGCTATACAACACATATATATTCACGTCAGAATGATACCTATGTATCAGGTGGGCCGGGTGGCGATAAATGCGGTATTAAAAGGAAAAGTCACCAAATGGGTAAACAAAGCTTTGAGCACAAATTCAGCATGTTGTAGCTCAGCATCCTCCAAACCCAATTTAGCCTGGCCAACATAAAAGCATGCTAACAAGAATGTGTCCCTCGTCTTATAGCAAGGCTTGGATAAAACTTCTACTGCTCCTGGCATCTCTCGAAGATTCAAGCATGCAAAGACGTCTTTGAAAGTCTTGGGGCTGATTGGTCTTTGATTTTGCAGTATTATAGCAGATATCCTCTTATAGGATACTAGGACAGCATCTTAATTTTCTGGCATCCGTGAGGGAATCAATAAAAGGATCAATGGAATGACCTCAGTGAAATGACGAGTGTCCACAAAGGGATATCCTCCAGCATGCAGCAATGAGAAGTAGTCGGCCGACACAGTGAATCTCTAGCAGTGGCTGTCCCATTTGCAGGTATATGTAGATCGCTTATCAAGAGAGATTCGTCTGTGATATATAATATTTGCTTCCTTTACTTTCACGAAATAAACGGTTAAGAAAGTGACAAAGTGTCTCCTAGTATATATGATGTTGGAAAAAGATTGCATTGCCCCATTATAGAATTTTATTCCAAGCGGTCTGATATTTTTTATCACTGGGGAGTACTTACCATGCCACGAGTCGAGCTTCTTTGCCCCAATTTCCCAGATAGATCTATATCTGCCAGTACATGGGATCCTGTGATCAGGATTCGGGAAATGCAAGAAAATATTATTGACTACCGAGCGGCTGTGTGGTTTAACAACTAAGACCAATAAATATAGTAGCTTACTGTCATGCTGCTCTATGATAGGTACTCTACTATCTAATTTTTTTTGTTCCAGTATAGCGGGTACAGGATAAGAATGAAACCACGAAAATGTTTTCTCTCTTGAATGGAAGCCAAGTGTTTGCTGGGTCGCAGAAACACGGTGAAATCACAAAGGATTCACAAATTCTTCAGGACGAGAGCCCTAACAACCAGACCATACTGACAAGGACGGTGGTGTCAATGTGCTTGACACTGCCACGCCCTCCTCCTTTGATTTCATCCACAGGATATCGGCATTGGTCATCTCAAGGGGTGTTCGTATATGTCTGTCGGTTGTAGGAATAAAAGGTCTATCAATATTGACAGACATGTCTTCAACCGAGCCTGACTGATATCTTTGTTATTGTTGCCATTCTTGAAAATTTAAAGCAGCCATAAACCTCATACCGACAGCTCGGCTCGAGAATAGTTAGCCAGCGTGCATGGTATGGATCAAATATTGTTCAATTTACCTTTATACTGCACAACCCTGTATGACATGCCCGCGAATTGCTACCTCTTTAAAGTTATTTGTAATTTCATATGTCTGTTACGGAAACCCAACGAGGTTAATACCCCACGAAGGCGGCACAGCCAGGCAGAAGCCCGACGCCAATCGATGGGTTATGGGATCGGGATCCCTGCACCCCAGAACGATACATCACGTGATCACCTACTCCCGGTATACTCCCAGGAGTAGCCACGGAGTAGCCAAGAAGGAAAGGCGCGTTATTGGTTCCTACCCCAGATATACTCCAAGGAGTAGCTAAGGAGTATACGGGGACGAAGGATATATAAGGACACTCATTTACCTGTATCTACAGTTTAGTTAGTCGCGTTCAATAACATTGTCAACTGGAACTACACAGTTCAAGTCTGAGTCTACATTCAGTCTAGTTTCTACTCATCCACACTCAACCTAAGTTATCAGGTATACGTATCTGATACACCTTACTTCTCTTCTTGCTTATTAGTCACCTTCGGACCATCGGGTCACTCATCGAATCAATACAGTTAGTACGGCCACTGTGTGAGGCCTCAGGTTAGTACAACCCCATCGTCGATTAGCTGATAGGAAGATCGCAGGGCGCTCTTCACCTTCGATAACCCAAGTCACCAACACTAGCACGGCAGAAGCATCAAGGGATCCTAGGGTCGTGACAATGTCATGCTGGCGAGTAGAACTTGCTTACCCTCAGCCTCTGGTTCACTATCATCAGATTTTACCACCCCACTTCCTTCCTCGCTAGTCTTTTATGTGGAATGACCCCAGTCGATTTTTTTTGGCCTCAAGATTAGATTCAAAGTTGGAAGTAAAAAGGGACAAAGAAAAACGGGGGAGCCTTCTTATACAGAGAGACGCACAGCATCTACACTATTCCATATTCGGCGATTTCGAATTGTTGTGAACATCCATAAGGGGTAATACCACCTCAACTCAAAATTTCTCACGCAGCGCGTGTCACCAATAAGAACTTTTGACTGTCAGTTCAACTTTCTTGTATGAGTTATAGGTTGTAGCTCCAACAAAACTCATTTATATGAGATTATGCGTCGTTTCCATTTTGCAATGACTTGTCAGAAGACAGTTTATATCTATAAAAGTAATATGAAGGCGGACTGCAAGGTATTAAGATATTAAATAATTCATGACCAGCTCTGGGGTGCTGCACCATACCACTAGACCCAAAGGCATCTATATTGAGCACTCTTGCTCAGTATCCTCTGGCACGCTATATATACTACTCTGTTAGGCCACGCCTAACAGATTCTATATCATGTAGCATGCTACTCAGATCTAGAGGTCTAATCCTGAGCCCAAAACAATTAAGAAGGCAAATAAAATACTGAAAAACAGTGAGTATTAGAGTAAAATCGATACTAAGTCCCTTGTAATGATCTATATATCACCAGTCTTCGGGTCCGAGGTCAGAATCCTGGTCTACAATGATTATAACAAAGGTTTGTGTGTACAACGCGATTGTCAACACTAAGACCGGACTGCTTCTCCCATTGATATGTATGTCCCATGGTTGGTTCGAATAAATCTTGGACTAATACTACGCTAATGAGAGACCAGCCAGTCCATCTGAATCATATCCATCTGTTGTATTCAGGCTATTGACAACCATCTTATATGGATAGAAATCTCATCAAAGATGATGAATCAAAGACGTCATTGAATGCAGTCTCAGCACAAAAGAAAAAAAAAAAAAAAAAACATACAACAGCCGGGATTCGCATGTGGTCACCCACCATACTACTAACCGGCCGGCGTGTGGCTTAAGTACGGCTGAGCGGACGGGAAGC
>KZ559624.1:0-73615 GCA_002850765.1 Aspergillus taichungensis
GGATTCCGATCCTCTCATGGTTTGATTGGCATTGGACTTCTGCCTGGCTGTGCCGCCTTCGTGGGGTATTAACCTCGTTGGGTTTCCGTAACATGTGCCCTCTGAAGTGAACATGAAGTCTAGACTAATACTTATATCTGGTCCAATCTATCGTCTTTGTCAATATGAATGGTTACCATGCAGTCTCAGTTTAGCACACCACTATCCATTTATCAACAACAGTGATACAATAGATGTTGTCCTTAAGTTCTGTCAGACAGAATATGCCAAGACGGCTGTTCTCGACCACTAAACCAAAACACTGATCGGTGAATGGTAGGGCATTGAAACTGTTGATATCTTCAGCAGAATATCTTTGTCTACACCCATCTTCTATACAGACAGTATCTATGTAGGTCACATCATGTTAACAGCTTGAGAGAGATAGACAATAGAGTCAAGTACTGAATGTCTGTCCCCTCATGAGGCTCTTTACATCCATTAATCTATAGTTGCAAACCAAGAAGAACAGACAAAATTATTCAAGACCACTCATTAGTGTGTCATGGCATCTTTTGGTGGAGCGGTAAATTTTGCGACATCTATCAATAGACCCTCCTGTTCTGATCTCGTTCTCCATTCCCACCTCTACCCTATTCTCAGTATAGTGTGTTTTCTTCGTCATACATCGTCTTTTCTATATACTCTGTACTAATTTCTTTATCATACCTGCATAGCCGTAAGTATCCAAGGTGGTGGTCAGTTACCTATTTTCCCGCTTATGTCACTCAATGTTATGTCGGCATGGAGACCATAATCCCCAGGGACACATTCCACTAGCCTGCATAATGAATAGAAAAAAATTCGTAGATGTATTGGCTTAGAAGTCTGCAATGGGGTGAGAACCATCTAGAACGATATACAGCTATATCTAGACGGAATATCGAAACCTGGAAAGATTCACACGCCCAGATATCTATATCAAGTTGCATGAAGTCAATAGGCTAGCACGTACCTCGTTCCCCTTGGTCATTCCATCATCGACCTAAAGCCATGTCAGTTCAAGACCGTATCTTGCATCAAAAGTCTATTCAGACGTCCTGTGATGACGAAGCGGAATGGACTCACTGGCCATCCAACCTGATTCCGTTTCATAAAGCTACGTGTCCAACCCGCCGTTGAGACCAGAAACCAAGGAAGACCAGGAACCAAGGAAAATAGCAGTGGTCTATCGTCTATCGATGAGAAGGAATACAGAAATTCAAGTAATCAATGCATCGCGATAACAAAATAACCCCAAACAGGCGTTCTCCAGACACCGATCCCCACTGAATGCTCGTATTCCCCGCGCTGGAACGTGTTTGCCGGACCTGGGTCGGCTCAACGCCGTATTGGGAGAGTCAAGGTACCGATTATCGCATCGAGCGCCATCACTTCAAAGTGCAAAGTCCCGCTCCTGGCGTTGAAGACAGTTTCAACACGATTCTCCAGCAGGTAGACCGTCCCTTCCGGAGTTGTCACTCGATTGAATCCGTTCAGATTATTGGTCGACATATCCGCAACGATGAACCCGGCGAGCTCGACGGCTGACAGTGGTTAGAATGTCTATCACTTGAAATATGGCACATCCGTCTTACCATGATCTTCGGCAGTGTCCGGTCGGTGTGGTTCCTCATAGGAATAGACGGGTATCGCCATCACCGTGGCATCGTGGTCTACGAACGACCGATAAAGGGTTCGAATCCGGACCTCCCCATGGCGTAAATTCTCACCCTGGTGCATTCTCTGTCAGCCTCGCAGCTGTCACGCATGAGAGTGGGTAAGTGTACCTTGGCGACCACCCACGTTACCATTCGGTCGCCGTATTGGACCATGTCGGGTGACTGGCAAGACCCGAGCCCATAGTGACGAGGACTGCTGAGCACAGACGGGTAGTGGCATCGTAGACCATGTAGTATTGATCCGGCACCGACGGCCAGAGCTCTACAGATGCGTCAGTGACTTGTGTGACTGGCCGGAGGAAGGACTCACGGATCCAGGTCGCGAGGGACGGTCACGGTCAACTTCCCTGGCGTGTCGAAACACCGGTGGATTGCTCTCTGGACGTACGGCGAGGAGGCTACTCCGCCAACAAGGAAGATCCGCTAGATAGATGCTGTGAGCTTGGTTTCCGGCACTTGGTTGCCAGTGTGTGTACATGGTGTACCTACATTGATTACTGGTGAGCCAAAAGCTTTGCCTGCAGCCATGATTTGCGAGTTGATCAAGGCAACGATTTTGGAGATCACGGGGTCAAACAAATCTTGCAAATCTTTGGTGGAAAGAATGAGTGTCCCAAACTCAGAGTCATAGTATGGTAATGTGAGATCTAGCCCCTCTGTTCTCGGCTTCAGTGGCAAACGAACAGGGCGAAGGGGCACATCTAGACCGAATTCTTGTTTGGCCTTTTCAAATACGCCCATAAATTGGCTTCCGGGGGCAATGAGGTGATTCAAACGAGAAAATGCTCTGGGGAGTCGCTGCCTCATCAGATCATAGAGTCGACTGTCAATGGCTGTGCCGCCACACTTTGCCCCTGCAAGAGGTCAGTACCATGCCATCCAGGTTAGAGCCGATGTCCCTGTCACTGACCTTGTACGCAGGTGAGCTTGAGCATATTGAAACTGCGGTGATCCGTCACCAAGTAGGTCGCAATATCCTTGCCAGACACGGTCAGCACCACCTTTTCTAGGACGACTCCACCCGTGGCGGCATTCCGACAGCCGGGGGGAGGGGTTGCGTACCACAGTTCCACCGCCACAGTCACAGACCAAAATCCCATCTCCAGCCTTGAGTTCGGACGCGAATTGGTGATAGACCACCTCGGGCGGCCGCCTCTGGCTCGAACAGAGTGGCCAGCGTGTCCTCTGGCCCTCTTCCAACCCATTGCTGGGCCACTGCGCGCTCGGTTGAGTCTCGCGCTTCCTGGGACCACGTAGCGGGGACGGTAAAGCGAACGTCGCGAGGGACTTGGTCAAAACACGAGATATGTGAACGCATAAAGGACCACGCATAGACCAACACGTGCCGTAGGTAGTCGGAAACGACTTCCACGGCCTGTTTTTGACCGGGGTGGACAATCTCGTGAGAAGTCATGCTCGTCAGAATCTCGTCGTCAAAGTCAGCAGACGCCTCAAGGCCATCCAGGAGAAGCTTCGTCCAAGAGTATGCGTTCATCCCATGCTCAAGCTCAAACCCCCAACATGGCGACCGCATGGAGAACGACGAATTATCACACTGGTATGCAATAGAGGAAGGAAGCTTGGATGACTCTATATTGCCCGGCCATGTCCTGATAAAGTCAAGAGCCGAGAGATCGGTTTGACCCTCCGCGAGAAAAAAACCTATCTCTATCAGGATAGGCAATTAGCACACTGCACTATTCTGTCTCACGTGTGGCGCAAAACTTACTTGTCGCCGTGGTTCCATAGTCCACACTGACAATGATTCTACCTGGGATGCGGTCTGGTTTCGAGCCGGATGAAGAGCGCCCGGACCATTTGTCCATGGAGCCCATGCTGTTGTTGGTCGCCATCATTGATTCTGCCATGCTTGTCCTCTCACAAGAGGGTGCGATACGTTGGCCCTTTTAAAGACCGACCTGCTCCTGGAGAACCGCATTGGACCCTTGCTCGGTCCAACATCTGCCTCATATCCTTCTCTAGACATGCATTTCACTTCTCTCGTGGGTTTCGCCGACGATCCGGGCGTTGGAGACATGTTTCCCGCAGAGATCAGGAACATACACCACATGGCTCCCATGTGAGCTGCAGTGATTCAGAATCCGCAACACGCAACCGTCGTCATCGTCGCCGGCCAGAACAAAGGCAGCCACACGTGACCGGGGGTCTTCTTGATCGTCCGTCCGTCCATCGCATGGACCATGGATCGACCGGGTCGTTTGATCGCAGGTGTCTGTCATGTCAGGGGTGTCGATGTGCAGTAAGGGTCCCGAAATCGGGAATCTTGGAATCTCACGAAGCTGACTTTCATTGGCGATGATACGGATTCTGCTTTGTTTTCCAGACCGTGGCGTTTCTAGAGCCATTTCACCAGGTGTCTGGTGATGTCAGGAGCAAGAACCCAGTCAAAGAGAATTCAGAATACGAAACAGAACAGCCAAAAAAAGAAAGATAGAAAAAGGCAAGAAAAGAAAAAGCAAAGAAGAAAGAAAGAACAGAGACCCGGCTGAGGTGGAGAGATCTGGAGATGCCAGCCCCACGCCCTGAGTGGCCACGACTTTGCGATCCCCATGCCGGACAAAGGAGAACCCCAGAGTAAATGCCAACTTGAGCGCTCCGCGCGTTTAAGGGGACACACAAAGACACCGAGACAGGGTGTCTGACAAAAAAAAAGAACTGAAACCAAGGGAAGATGCAGGAACTATCCGATAGTGGTGCCCTTTCCCGCTGGGAGAGACATATAGGAGGCCATCCACCGGTTTCTAGGTAATTTCGCCCCCCTCCAACAAACAACTACCACGAAACAATCCTCATAACTCCATTCGCATCTCTTTCAGATCTTCGGACAATCACGTTATTCACCATGCCCGCTCAGAAGCCCAAGACAGCGACAGCAAAGGTCCAAAACAAGGCAAGTACCATCAATTCCAGTCGGTGAAGGGACGGCCTTTGACACAATTATTGGCAGAAGCAGAACGGTCGAAAACGGGCTGCCTCACACACGCCCCCAGAGGGATCACAACTCCCTCGTCCGGAGAGAGTCAAAATTGATGGTTCGGAGGAGAACGACGTGGGAGGTTCCACTGATGTCCTGGCAAACGCGACGAGGGACGACTTGATCAAGTACGTCGAAATGCTGAAAAAGCGTAATATCGCGCTGCATGAAGGCATGCTAGTGAGCTACCAAAACAGTGTATACCCACGGGACTACGAACACTGGAGCACGGTCGGCGTGTCTTTTTGGGAGCAGGACATGCGAGGGTTTATGGCCACGATCTTCAACTGGTCCTATGACTATGGCATTAGGGTCACCGATGGGCGACCCAATAAGATACTGTCGAAAGAGCAGAAGAAGCAATTGATTCTTAGCATGGACGGATGGGTCGTTCAGGAAGATTTTGACAGCATCGTGTCGCGCCTGCCTGACAGCCCGCGCCGCGTGTTGCTCCAGTACTTCCTGCAGATCCTCATACTCAAGGATGTCTGGCACCGATTCTGGCAGAATCCGTTTTGGTATCTCGAGCCAACCCTTGCGCCAGATTCGGCCGATCCGGCTGCAAGAACCGAACCGGGCTTCGATACAGTGACCCCGTTCGGCGAAGATGTCTCCCGCCTCTACTCAGAGTTTCAGCGAGGTGAGCTGCCCGTGAAGATCCACGGACTGTCTCCAGGCTAACCGGACTTGTCGCAGCGGATTTGCAGCTGGCACATCACTGGCGGGCCCAGACTGTACGTCTTGCCAACACAGTTATCAACTACAATCGCCGCAATGGCGCTTTCGGCGCCAAGCACCTGGCTATTCGCAAAGCCAAAGCCACGGAATTCGCCCAGGCGATGTATGCCGACCCTACCTTCCAATGCTTGCTCCGGGATCCTAGCCCAGAATTCAATGTGGCGGAGAATGTTCTCATTCAGCTTTACCAGCATTTCGCTGAGCTGGCAGTGAAGATTTCCGCAGCACAACCGGCCATGGAATGGCTTTTTTTGAAAGACGCCCCGACAACATTCGAGCGTACCTCACACCAGATCACGGCCGTCAGCAGTCACCATCTCTACGACAGAGAGAGAAGACTCAATGGGCGACGAGTGCTTGCTATTGTGAATCCAATTTTAAAGCGCACTGGCACATTGTGGAACGATGGTCGAGATGGTATCATCGTCAAAGGCGAGGTGCTGGTGGAGGACCCCAAGGGGCGTTCCGCACCTCATTTTTGGTTTCCCGGGGAGGCCAGAGAGAAAAGAAAGAAGGCGAGGGAAGAGAAAAAAGCAAGGGACGAGAAAAAGGTGAGGGAAGAGGAGGAAACGGCGAAGGTTGAAGGGACTGGGGGAGTCGACGAACAAGACAGCTCCCCGGAAGGCAAAGCGAGGAAGGGGGGTCAAGACAAGACGTGATTGAACTACATAGTGCCACCATCGCGGTGAAAGAAGGTGTATCTCCAGTGTGAAAGATTTAGCTGTTTTGTCTGTTCTTGTTGTGATTTCATCGCGCTCTCTGTATGAGGCCTCACGGCCGTATCTCATCGTCTAAAGCGGGGGCCGTGCCGCCATCCTATATTAGTATCTTCAATCGGTGCCCCTCCCAGCTGGCCTTGAATACTTCACCGGCAAGTTCCACCCCTCTGAAACCAACCATGCCTACCCTCGCATCTCGAGCCAAGGGCGCGATCTGGGGTGTCTGCATCGCCGATGCCCTGGGCGGACCCGTTCAGTTCAAAGAACCAGGCACTTTCCCCCCCATCGCGGGTCTTGGCCACGTCAGCCCGTTTGACGAACCGGCTGGGTAATATCTCTCCTCTGTCTCCTCCGACCGCTACAAGAATCTCATCTAAGACCGAGTCGAGTCAGGTAGTTCCTACTCGGACGACGGATCCATGACCCTCGCCCTGGCGCAATCGTTCATCGACGCCCACGGCCACTACGACCACCGCGCCTCCGTCCAGAACTACCTCGACTGGTTGAACCGCGGGGCCTTCTCAACGACCGACTACGCCTGGGACGTCGGGGTCTCGACCCGTCTCGCCCTCTCCCTCTGGGACGCCTCGTCGTCGTCGTCGCTGCGGACCGAAGACGCCCAGCGCGCCGTCAACGCCAAGCTCGATCGCGACAGCCGCTGCGGTAATGGCAGTCTCATGCGCATGGTGCCCGTTGGGGTCGTGCTGTGGCGGGATGCGTCCACGGCGAGACGCGTCGCGCGCGAGCAAGGCGCGGTGACGCATCCTGCTCGGGCGTGCGTCGAGGCCTGCGAGCTGTATACCGAGGTGGTGGTTGCTGTCATGCGAGGTGTGTCTTGTCTTCTTTGTCTGTCTTGTGTCTGTTGCATGAAAAGGTGGCAGTTGACTGATCCTCCACATCCTCAGGTGAAACCAAAGACCGCCTCGCCCGCATCGTCGCCGCCTTCCCCCTCACCCACCCCGCGCTGGCAGAGCGCATGGCCCCATACACGCGACTGGAGGACTGGCGGGATCGGTCGGCGCGGACGCTGCGCAGTACCGGGTGGGTGGTGGATACGCTGGAGCTCGCGCTGTGGGCGTTCTTCGCCGGCGATGACTGGGCGGATGGTGCCTTGGCGGTCGTGAACTTCGGGGGTGATTCCGATACGGCGGGCGCGGTGTACGGCGGGTTGGCGGGCGCGTTCTATGGCATGGAGGCTATTCCGCGCAAGTGGGTGGAGGGCATGCAGAAGGGGTGGTTGATTGGGATGATTGCAGGAGAGTTGGCGGGGTTGGTGTCTCGTCCTGATAATTAATTGAGGCGACTGTCCTGTTTGATGGGTTATAGAGCTTTTACAAAGGCCAAAAATGCCACGATATCTTGTAGCCGAGTGGTGATTGTCTTTTCATTGCAACATGCTATTCACCGGTTTGTATACACCCGTTAGAAAACACATGCGTCGACCATGATAACAACTACAGCTCATTCTCTCTTACTCCACCCTTCCACTCACCCAACCACACTCCCACGAAGCGTACCACCTCCTCCTGCACCTTGCGCACCCCCTCGGGGATGTCGCCCTCCCCGCTCAGCCCGTTCTGATCCCAGTGGTGGACGCCACCGCGCATCCCATCCCATACATCCCCCTCTGGCACATCAATCATCACGAAGGGCTCACTATCGGTGGACTCTCTCTTGCGCGCCCCGTCCGCATGAGGCGTCGCCGCGCGCCACGGGTCGGCCAAGCCGTCGATGATGGCCACGCGCGGGTACGAGAAGTCGAACCCCCCGTGCTGGTTGATGCGCGTCACGTTGGGCCGCTCCTGGATGCCGAAGTCTTCGACGCAGTAGCGGGATAGCGCCGCGAGGTCCAACACGCGCGACGTCAGCGGCCGGATCTCCGCCGGTACTCCGCTCCCCGTGATGAAGTACCCCCACTCCGTGCACACTTGGTAGCCCCAGCTTGTGCCAGAGGACTTGGGTAGGTCGCCGCCTTGGGCCAATAGCTTGCTCTGTCCGTCCACTGGGGTGTCGGGGCCCAACGCGGAGAAGGCCGATTGGCTGATGTATCCCGCGAAGTTGAGCAGGTTCGTGACCAGCGTCGCGTTCTTGGGGTCATACCCCGCAATGGCGGCCAGCTCCGCCATGCTCTCTTTGACGGGCTCGGTATCGGGGTAGAGCAGCTCGGCGCTGGTGATGGTGTCGCAGTATTGACCGAACATGGGGCTACCAATCTTCTGGTCCCAGTTGCGGGACTGGAACGACCCCAGCGGGGAGGAGAGCAAGTTGGCGAAGAAGTCGTCAGTCAGATCCGGCGACGCGCCAAAGGTGGTTTTGAGCTGTTTGTTGAGGGTCTTGTTCTGCGCGTGGTCGATCATGATGCGATCCGCCACGTCCGTTGCTGTCTGTGTGACATCGATACACGCGGGCGGTCCGAATTTGCGCAATCCCTCGAAGTACGCCCAGAAGTCGTCAATCGCTTGCGTTACGCCCGAGGACGACACCGCACCCCAGTACGTATCGGGATAGAGCTTGCGCAGGAACGCGACGAAGGCGCCCGCGTAGGACCCTCCATAGGCGATCCAGGGCGTCGCAGATGGGCGCAGATTGTGTCCCTCTACACCGGGAAACTGGACGTTCTGCGCAAAGTACGCATAATCGGCGACGGCCTGCTCCGTGGTCAGGAACCGGATGTTCTCGGTTGTGAGTTTCTCGAACGGATAGCTACTGCCGTAGTACCGGTGCTCGAGGATGACCCCGATCCCGTGGTATTTCTGGGCGAGGTCACGGACGATTCCCTGGGAGAGGAAGGGGAACCGGTCATCCCCGCCGGTCTCCCCCGCAGCAATCACAAATACCGGACCACCGGGCTGGTAGAATTGGTCATCGAACCAGTAGCGGAGATTGAAGGTACCATTGTCGTGGGGTTCGTAGCGTGATTCACCCTTGAAGTGGTCAATGGGGACGCGCAGGTAGTGTTCGGGATACTCCGCGGACTGCACTGCGGTCGTCTGTTGTTGTTGCTGCTCCAGCAGCTGTTGCCACGCAGGATAGGACTGCGCGAGAGTGTTTCTCCATTGTGCCAAAGTCAGGGGCAGCAGAAATAGCAGCCACGTCAGGGGGATCATGGTGGAGGTTGAAGAACGCGACCAGCGGTGGGCTGATCGGTAGTTCTGTCCATCCAGCCCTCCTTATATAGCTATTCTCACAGACCCCGCAGATAACGACATGGGTGGACCTTGGCCGTCAAGTTTCAGGTACACGTCCGCTGCAACCTCATTGATCGGCGCCTCGGAGATTCGCTAAGGGGTCTCGTCTCTATAGTCCGTGACCCCGTCTATATCACGGACCGGGCCGGTGATATCCACAGACGATAGACATCATGGTGGCTATCGAATGGACCTGAATATCTTCAGTTCATCATGAAGAAAACAGAAAGACAGAAGAAAGATGCATCAAATCCATGAGGTTGGTGAGCTGACGGTCAGCTGACCTCCCCACTCCATTGCTGCCTGAGTCCTCTTTAGGCTGCTTCTTTCTTCTCCAACAATCACGAAAGAAGAGACCTTATGGCATCGCAGCTCCCACCGGATATTCTTCACCAAATCGTGGAGTGTCTTTACGATGATGTCGTCTCGCTGCGATCTGCCATGCGGGTGAATAAAACCTGGGCCGAACACGCCATCAGCATTCTCTGGGAGAAACCACCAGTGTCGGCCCTGGCCGCCGTCACGGCGGATCGCAGACAGAGATACGCGCGACAGATTTGCGAATTGGATTTCCAGGGAGACAGGGATGGACAGAAACATGCTCACTTTCGCGCCTTGAGTTTTCCCCGATTGAGACGCGTCATAATTGATCTATTCCGGCCGTGCAGGGACCAGAAGCTGTGGGTAGGCCAGTATATCCAGCCGGCGCTGGAGGATTTTACCTTCTATGGCGTTCAACCCGAGGAGGATATCTTGACCCGTCTGGAGTCCTGTGTTCGCCTCCGGAAATTGGTGATCAATTACCCGATTGACGGTATGAATGCCGCTCGACTGCTGGAATTTTTCGAGAAGCGAAAGTCGGTGACGGACATTGTCTTGCCGGCTCTGGTCTCCGACGTCGTCAACAACCAGTTGGTCGCCTATCTCGCCCGACGTCCGGGGCTGAAGACGTTGGAACTCGGCCGGCCGTTGACCCATAGGGATCTCACCACTGCCCTGGAAGGACCCCATCCATTCCCTAACATCGTGACGCTTGACCTGGTGGTGGACTCCAAAGCCGTGGCACCCTTGGCGGAAGCTGTCGGATCCATCCGGAGCCTGACCCTCTTGATCCGTGATAGCGACTACGGTGTTTTGCCACCACTCGGAACGCTTGTCGAGCTTCGGCTGCTGGATGTTGCGTTGGAGGGGGAGATGCTTGTGTCAGCGGAAGATTTGCTCGCGCTGCGGGGGCTGAGGCATCTTGAATCGTTCAAGATCTACTTGCCAGAAGACCTCGGGTCCCACCCCCTGACGGACCAGGACGTTACCAAGATGTGGGCCGGCTGGAGGCGGCTCAAGTACCTCGAACTTTATGTCAACTGCAGCCTGTCCGTGGCGGCACTGATTGACCTGGCGGAGAAGTGTCCGGGATTGGTAGGTTGCGAGATGCCCGGGTCCTTTGACCTCCAGGCTTGGTCCGAGATTCCGTTAGCCTTATTTCCCAACTTGAAGCACTTTGTCATTGACGCAGCCCACGTGGGCTATTTTTATGAAGGGTAAGCCATGTCATCTGTGCACCCAGGCCCAATCTAATGATCTTAGTCCCATCATGGAACGAGCAGGGAAACTAGTGAGCTTGATCATTCGGCATGCACCGCGATTAGAAGAACTGCACCTCCGAGACCGAACACCGCTGGACAAAAAGGTGGTCTCCATGTTCCAGAAAAGAACTGGCCAGATATACAATGCATGATGACGGGCGATTGATATATGTGGTCGATATTCCGAAGCCAGCCGTTTTCCAATTCGGATATCTGCAAAAATATCAGTCTCCGCCGCCATCTGGAGAAGAACACCTTCATACCTTGCTGCTACAAGCCAATCCCTGGCAGTGCTATCGTAAGCGCATTCGACACGTTTCTCCTTACCTTTATAGATATACTCGTTCCACTCCACTGACCTGACAGTCGACGTAATGATGACCAACAGCGTATAGGATAACGAGATAATCTGACCTGAACGACTGGTTACTGCCGACAGACCGTATTCATGGGCTCTTATCCCCTGCACCTTACTTGGATAAAGTCTTTTTACTACCCCTTGTCATCAAATAAGGATATATTGCACGGTATAGCTTGAATCCCTTCTAGTAGTCTCGTTTCTAGACAATGCCTCAAATCTCAGTATAGAAATATAGGCTCAATGCAGTCTTGTGACAGGCAATCAATCTCCGTGGTTTGAAAGACAATCCGCCAACGTGATCTGTCAACCGAAGAACCATTGGAATATTGGAGAGAGTTCCTCCTACCTCAACATTCTTTGTCTACTCCCTACTCGAATAATTCACATTTCGCCAACTTGGTTGACTTGTGTTTCTCGTATTACGGGGTATATGAACGAAACCAGCCATCAAAGGAGAGACCACTCAAGAAATCCCGCAATACTCACCACTTCCCTGTCCACGTTAGTGGCGTCGCCGACAAGGCCTGCTTCGTCATGGTGGCCATTCTCAGGATTGTGCGAATTGGTTAACTGGGGGATTTTTTGTCTAGGATATTATAGTGAAATCTTCATAACAAGTCGACCAAGCAATGTGTCAGGACTCTCATTTTTGACCACTAGGCCCAAAAACACCAATTGGTAAGTGTTAGGGCCTTGAAACTATTGATATGCAACGCAATTTCGTTTTATATTGTCTAGGGGAAACATTCTGGGATCAAATCGTCAATCGTCGATGCCATTACTATTTGTCCCCTCTTCATGCTCTTCACGATAAGGGAACCCTTGGCAGAGCCTTGACGGAAGCTAATGCTAGCTCAGTCCGACGATATCCGAGCCATGCCCTGAGACATCAGATGCCCTTCGTCGCCAACAGGTTGTACGAGGGGTTTATCATCACCACTGCCGCTTGGTTTGTCCTCCGCAGGGGACACTGAAGCAACGTCCAAGCGAGTCACCTCGTTACACCCTAAACCAAGCCACATGGTTTACGAATGATTATCGAATTGCCCTACACAAGTGACTTCCAACCGGGCGTAGCACAGATCGTGGGGCATACAAATGACAAGATTCAGTACGAAATAAACCTGCAAGAAGTCGTCGGTTTATACCGAGACAGAAGAATTCACTATTGCCAGTCATGGGTGAAATGTAACATCTCGTGGCTATCCATCAATAAGAACGACTCATATCGCAACCCGTTCTGCTTTATGCCCTGCGACACGATGTCCCCGCCGAGCCCCGGGGAGGCATCCATCCATCCCTGCACCAGCGCCCGCCAGTAACACGTCTCCGCCGCCGGAGTCAAATACCGGTCCCTGAAGGTGCTGGCGCTGTTCCGGGCGATCCGCTCGGCGAGCTCGGAGTCGTCCAGCAAGGCTTGCATCTTGGCCGGGAGATCGGCAAAGTCACGCTGCACCTCAACAAAGTTCTGGTCAGGGCCCGAGCTCACGAGGAGGTAGTGATGGTGTTGGATGAACTGCAGCTGGTGGGCGATGACCACGGACTCGCAAGCTTGACGGTATTTCAAAGACGCCGAGTAGGATCGCCCTATCATAGTCAGTTCCATAACCAGCCGACCCAGCAAAACACATACCTTCTACATGCGCAATAAATCGATACCGGCAATGGTCCTCCATACTCATGAAATGGTCTTTCGTCCGCCAATCGAGCTCCTTAACGTCGGACCAGGCCTGCCCCCTCGCAACCTCCAGCAGCGCGCGGCGCATCTTGGGCGCAAAGCTCAACTTGCCCCGCCAGACGAGCTTCGCCTCCTTGTTACTCCACGGCATGCCAATCTCCTTCCGCCGGATGGACTCCACCACGCGGCCATACGGACCGATCGGACTGTCCACGTTGCCGTTGTCCCACGCCCAGTACCCAAAGTCTGGCATGAGCCAGACGGCCTTCTCGTCGGGCCGGCGCGCGAGGATCCACAGCGGGTGATCGGGTCCGGCGACGTCGTCGAGCCGGTCCTCAATGGAGAAGACAAACTCCGTCGCCCCCGTGGGCTGTCCCTCGGGGCTAGACACTAGCGCGCGGTGCAGCGCACTCAGCACTGCAACAATCTTCCGCCGATGGTCCTCGCCTTTGGCCCGCGTGGCCACCACATACAGCTGCCCGTCCACGATGGCGGCCCTCGCCATCCCATCCACCAGCTCGATCTGGTCGATCGCCTCCCGGGTCACACCGCCCCGGCTCGTCCAGTACTCCCCCGCGCGCCGCACATCTTCAAACAGCCCCGGGAAGAACCGCTGGCACTGGGCGGCGCTCATGGTGCGATTCTGCGCGTCGCGCGCGACATCGTACGGGCGCGTCTCGGAGTCCGCCACGGCCACCTCGCTGGGACAGTGTAGGCACTCGGCGCAGTGGAAGGTCGTGGCCGATTTGCAGGCGCAGTGGCCCGCGGGGATCAACTGGTTCACGATCGCCGGCACGTTATCCCCGTCGGAGTTCATCCCGAACCAGAGGACCCATGTGCCTATGCCGAGCAGCGCGCCGGCCGTCAGCCACACGCAGAGAACCAGCCGTCGACGCGATCCCATCATCTTGTGTCCGTCTCATCAGGAGTAGAGCGATGAGATAGTCGCGGTCTATCAGCCCGCTCATTAGACCCCAAACGAACAGGTCATCCTTTCGGTGATTGCCGCCGCTGGGCTAGCCTTGTGTTGGGATCGTCTCAATACTACAGCTCATCTATTCTGTTCTGGGTAGGGCTGGCGAGGATCGCGTCTTGGTAAGGAAGGGATCGCCTATTTCTTTGGGAAGACAGCGCTACGAGTGGCGATACCTCTGTGCTTGGATCCCACCGTCTCAGTAGTAGACTGATCCTACCTCGCTATCTTACCGAATGACCTTGGGGCCCATCCGTTGGTATTGGCCAAAGCCACTGCATACTAACACTAGACATTGTACAGCCCACTCGTCTTGGTATCATATCGGCTGCGCACGCTCTAATAGCTTTTCGCCCGATTTTTCGGTAGACTACTTCGGCACTAGTACATAACTAGCATCAAGTGCTTACTCGAGGTGATATTGCACCAAATAGAACGTTCAATTCGGTGCAAAGTTCTCAACTCGCATATTGATTTGAAACAACATGTGTCTCGGTAAGAGTGCTATGTTTTGGTTAGTCAGTGAAGTATCAGTAGACTATGGAATTGTTATCAGGATAAGCTCAGAATGTCATCTGCACCATTGCCGTGCAGACTTTGGGCGACGTAAGGGACATGTATGCACAGTGAGAACTCTGTCCGTCGGGCATATATCATTTTAAGGTTCTTGTATCATGCAGGTTAAAGTTATACTAATCGATCTGTATTAAGCACAGAAATATCACAGTACACGAGGTATCTACGGCACCTGTTTCCATATACGAAAAGAATCATGGACATCGGTCCTATTGAAAGGCAACCAACCAGACCAATATTAGTCTTCAAGGATGGGATATCTGATGTAGATAGAGCCACACCTTCCTACCACTGATACGTTACTGATAAACATATGCCAGTGCAATGGATTGCAAAAACTGGACCTCATGGCAGCCATGTCATATCGCCGCTACTAAAACAGGCTCTTAAGACTACACACAGAGCAAACTTAAATAACAACATACATCACTACTCTTGAAGCAATCATGATCTAAACACTACCCAACACCTCCATTAACGCCCCCTGCAACTCACCCCTCCGCAAACTTTCATAAATAACAGACACCCACGACCCAATAGTCCTCTTCGCCCGTCCATCCAACTCGGTACTATCAACCGTGGGATGCTCGACAAACCCTTGATGAAACGGCACGCCCAGATCGGTCCGCACAGCGCGGTACAGCGCGCGCGCGCCCACGCCCAGAAGAGACTCCGTGTGTGGAGCCGTCAGGAAGTCACCTTTGACGGTGTTGAATGTCTCGTGAAGTGTGGTCGCTACCCGCCTCTGCCACGCGTTCACGTCCGCGATTCGCAACGTGGATGTGCACTCCCCTGCCGTGCACAAGACAGACATAGCTGCCTGTGCTGTCTGTGCACACCGCTCGGATAGGTCGCAGCGCGTTGTGTCGGCCCATGCGCTGGCGAGACTCGCGCAGACGGCCGCGGAGACAGACGACGCTTCTTCGTCGGTGGCCGCGGTGCACTCGATGATGGTCTCCTGCGTGACAGCCGCGACCTTTCCCGTTGCGATCGCGAGAAACCGCTGGTGCAGCGCGCGCAGGTCTACCGCCTGGCATAGAATATATAGATAGGCCGCGCAGAGCAGGGATGTCAGCTCGACTGCGTGCATGGTATACCGCGCGGACACCAGCGCCAGGGAGTTGATGGCCTGGTTGCGCATCTCAGCCGCCTGGATGTGTGCGCTTACCGGGTGGGACACATATGCCAGCTCCGCCATGTAGGCGGCCATGGAGATGTCGACGCCCTTCATAGTGAAGCTCAGACAGGGGTCGTCGGCGGCGAGGTTGGTCGGAAGCCCGTTGTTGTAGTGCGGGTCGACGAGCTCTGTTGCCTGTGCAAACACCAATCTGCCTAGCATCTGCAAGGCCGTGCGGGTCTTTTCCATCGCGGATGTGATGGACGTGGCTTGAAAGTTGGCACCAGAGTAGATCTTTCCTTGGGTAGTGTCAATGAGAGGGTTGTCGCTCGATGAATTCAGCTCCGTGCTGACTTGCCGGTGAGCCAGCATCAGGTCCTCCAGCTGGGGTCCGACCCATTGGGGTACGCTGCGCCATGCGTAGCGATCTTGGACCAGGCCGGTGCGGGTCCGGTCTGGTCGGCTGTTGATACCCACGGCCAGCTGGCTGCCCTGCAGCAGAGCGAGCACATTGGCGGCGCACTCGATCTGGCCGTCGTGGGGCCGCGTGGCCGATACGAAGGAGTAGAAAGGTTCGGCGGTTCCCATGAGAGCTTCGAGTCCCATGGCAGACATTGCTTGAACGAGAAGGGCAAGCTGGTGCGTCTCGTGCAGGGCGAGCGAGGCCACGGCGGTCGAGACAGCAGTTCCGTTGACCAGACCTAGGCCCTCTTTGGGGCCCATTGCGAGAGGCTCAATTCCCGCCGTCGCGAGGGCATCTTTCGCCGTCATGATACGCGGCCTCCCCGGACCCTCAACCTGCACGTAGATATCCGGACTACCCTCGACGGTACCGGCAATGTAGGACAGGGGTATCAGATCACCGGAGGCAGACACCGAGCCACGCAGCGGAACGATGGGAGTGATTCGACGCTGCAGCAGCTGGAGAAGACCGTTGAGCACGCCAACAGACACGGCCGAGTGTCCACGGGCGTTGCTGTTTACCCGCGTAACAATTGAACCACGCACCCAGGCAGCGGGCATCGCATGGGGTCCGGGGGAGAGGTCATCCGTGCGTTCGGGCTCCTTGTCCGCGGTGACCAGCACTCCCGCCTGTGTCAATTGCAATAGAGAAGCCTGCAGGGCCGTCGCTTGATCTGTCCGCGAGTCGGCACTGCCCCCGAAGCCCGTATTGACGCCTGCTGTCTGTTAGACTTGCATGCAGCATCGAAACCATCAAGGAATACCGTAAACGCAATATCCATTATCCAGATGATTCATCAGCACATTGATGCTTTCCGTGATACGTTGGACGACCTCCGGATCATCGGATAACCGGGGAGTGCAGCCATAGCTAGCATGGTCAGAATGGGATGTCATCGACAGAACAACCGGGAAGCTTACTAGGCAGTGGCCACTACCGCGGCGATATCCAGGCTAGTTCCGTCTATTTGGATGTCTCTGTCTTTCTTGATTTCCTGCAGACGGGTCCACGTTCGCAGTGCCGCCGCGAGGTGAGTTGGGGCAGCAGTAGGCATGCTGCAGTGGAAGGCACGGTTTCGGTTGTTGACACGGGTAAGCCAAAACCAGACGACAGAAGACACCCGCTGCGATGGATGAGTATATTAGAAGGTCACTGCAACTGACACTATTCCAATCGCCAAGAGGGCCACTTTGGGCAAATAGGTTCATCACGGTGAGCTGAGCATGTACTATTAGTAATGAGGCGTCAGAATCACCCCTGGAAGAATGCAGGGAATATCGAGACCCTCTAATCGCGAAAACGTCAGCAAGGACCAGGCTTGTGGTTGGTCAATGGCTGAAGGATTCTGGTTCTATTGATATTCTGGACTGGGCTGATCCGATCTGATTGATCGATCGATCGCATTGGAATGGCCGTCCAATCCGGATTCGGATCCCACTCTCATGAAGATCGGGTTGTGGGTCAGCTAGTGTCTTATACGGAGTAGACCTTCGTTATCAGCTGGTTGATCTCTCGATGTCTGCCACATGCTGTTGTAGAGAAAATTGCATGTCAACAGTGGGTGAGAATGTCGTCAAGCCACGCGGGCAAAGACTGCGCACGAATGTGTCTTTCGTTCATAGGATGTACAAAGTAGTAACCTAGAATTGATGCTTCCGCTTTTGCTCTTTTCTGTTCCGCAGACTCCTCTCTTCTTGTTGATCCTTAGTCGCTGACTGATATCATCCGAGGCAATCAAAACCAAACCTTCATATACGTGTCCTAGATAGTGATCAAACAACATTATCACGGTAATTCCGACACCCATAATTCTTCTCAAGTACGGAAACTATTCTTGTTCCAAATCATAGCCGGGATCTGTCGTGCAGTGGAACATACACCGGATTGTATCCTGACCGAGCTCTCTTGTGGCAGTCGACACGGTCCATTGTCGATATGGCACATTGACCGACACCCCAGGATCTGTATCTGGTCAAGATTTTACGCTATGCTGTCCCGTATCACAATGTGCGAGACTAGGGGATTGTGACACTGTGATACTTGTTATTTGACAGACGATACTGAGTGATGACTGCCGATCAAATGATCAGAGCACCCCCATATCCAAACATCGCCATCCCTGACATCGACCTCTGAAATCTCTCTTCGAGCAGTGTGATCGGCCGTATCCGGCCAAAAAAAGGTATGTCCCCTTTCGGTCCACTTAAACGAGAGTGATAGCGAGTGCTATTTACAGACGTTTCAATTGGTCACGGCCTGACTTACACTCAAATTTGTCGTCGCGCGCTCATCTTCGGGCGCCGTCTGCAGCGCCAATGGCGTTGGGCCCCCGGTGATGTGCTGGCCGTGCTATCGCCCAGCTCAATACATATGTCTGCTGTCATCTAGGAAACTTTGCCGGTCGCGAGTGTCGCGTGTCCACTGCGATCTGGGTATTACATCCATAAGCTGGCGCATCCACTCAAGATGTTAGACCACGAGTCCTAGTCGCCGGAGGGCTCAGGCAGAGGTCACTCATGAGCAGCGCACAGGGGTGGGGATTCCTCCCAAGGATGTTCTGATCTTGGATGAGCTGGCCACAGAGCTGTCCCAGCGAGATCTAGACATCATCCTTGATGCCCCTCATGTGGCCCCCGTTGCGTATCCGGCGAAGGACCGGGCGTTTGTGGTGTTCGCCTCCGGCACGACCGGTCTACTGAAGGGAGCCATAATTTCTCGTACGACTATGGCAGCCAGCTTGCTGCAAGTCACCACCGTGGACGATGGGTTGATGGCGTGGAATCGGCGACTCAGGGGTGAAGGCGATCGCGTGCTGGCGCTGCTGCCTTTCTTCCACATCTATGGTGCATCTGACTGCAGTACCTAATCTATCTAGGGGCGACTGACACCAGAGAGGCCTGACCTTCCTATTCAACCGAATTGTGTACCTCGGTCTGTTGACCTTTGTCCTGCATGGTATTCTCGACGGGGGATAGGTACTATAAGACCGGCGATGTGGGCTACGGAGACGGCGACGGATGTTTACACATTACCGGTCGTGTCAAGGAACTCATCAAGTACAGTGGGTTCCAGGTGGCAACGGCAGAGCTGGAAGCGATTAGGCCGAGGCATCTGCGGTGATCGATGTGGCCGTGGGCATCCAGTCCGGGGTGGTTGAGATGAAACTGTCACGGACGTATGTGGTGGTGACTGCGGGATATGATGAGAACCCGTCTATGGGAAACGATATCGTCCGGTTTGTACAGAATCGAGTGGCGGGTTATAAACCATCGCTTGAGGTTGTATGCTTCTTGGATGCTATTCCCCGGAATCCTAGTGGGAAGTCGGGATGGATTGTGAAATCTATTCGAGTGCGACAGAACGCCACGCAGCCAGGGATATAAATGAGACTTGCAACATGCAGTACAAGCATGGAATCCTGTGAGCAAGATGCGAAATACGCCAATGGAGGTACCCATCGGAGCTGAAGAGTTCTAACAGGCTAAGCTTGAGTATTCCTTCCGCGAGATTGGTGCCTTGTATTGAAGGATTCAGCTTGATCAATGCTGGAAACCGCTAGTGTACATGGATGGTGCTTGATATCAAGGGCTATACTCGTTATGTTCAAAAGCCAATCCACATTCAAGGTCCACTGCTTATAGAACCCCCTGGATGTCTTATACTCTATTGATAGTGCGTCTAGACTGTTATCATGTGGGCTAACTACAGGCATTATAGTCAGGATTATGAAATTGCATTGAATAATTTTCACTAGTCTGTTCGAGAGTTCTGGTTGTGAACCATTAAAAAGAAGTGTGCGGAATATATCTCCAGTATGATAGAGCATGTGCATGTGTTTTTAATAGCCGACGCAGGAATCATTTAAAATTCCCAAGGGTTAAACATGCATCATTCCAATATATGAATGCAGATTCTGCAAGAATCTTTCCAATCTTCACAAGCTTTTCAAGTTGCAAGCTTTCACCCCCTGGGTTCAACAATTGCACACACCAGTAGACGCCCCGCAACCCCGCACAAACAACAGTCTGTTCATTGTTACCGACCAAGGTGGAATCCAGCTGAAAGACGGATCAAACTCTGGTTCAGCGTCGATCATCCCATCCCATCCCATTTCATAGCCGAGGTAGGCCACTCCTGCGGGGTTCGACGATCCAATCATCCGCCCGTCATAAACAGGAGTTTCCCGTAGGATTCTACGGAGTACAATTTCTGTCTATCCATCCATCTGTCTGTCGGACGGTAATTTACCCCGATAATTCATTACCATGACCAACTCCGGCGGATACAAACCGGCTGAACATGTCGGGAATACTGACTTTACACGCGCGTCGGTCGTGATCATCGGGGCGGGCATATCCGGTGTGTCCCCCTTGTAACTATCATGTATGAAAGAGGCAGGACTAACGAGAATAGGTCTGTGCATGGCGATTGATCTCCTCCGTCGGACGCCCTGTCGCAAATTCGTCATCCTCGAGCAAGGCAGCCAAGTCGGCGGGACATGGAACGACAACAAGTATCCCGGGTGTGCATGCGACGGTATGTCCCCCACATCCTTTATATCATACATCCACGTAATTAACTAATATTGATCTAGTATGGAGCGCCCTGTACTCCCTCTCATTCGAGCAAAAGTCCGACTGGTCGCGCGAGTACCCCGGCCAGGAGGAACTCCTCGACTACCTCATCCACGTGGCGCAAAAGTACCAGCTGTACCGGTACATCCGGTTCAACTCGGCCGTGGACGGCGCCCGCTGGGATGAAGACTCCCAGACGTGGCGCGTGCAGGTCGCCGTCGGCGGCGCCAAAGACGGCCAGTTCGTCTCGCGCTACGAGCTCACCTCGGACTTCCTCGTCTCCGCCGTCGGCCAGCTGAACGTGCCGCAGTGGCCCTCCCTACCGGGCCTGGACGCCTTCACGGGGAAGCTGATGCACTCGGCGCGCTGGGACTGGACCTACGACTGGACGAACAAACGCGTCGCCATCATCGGCAACGGCGCGTCGGCGCTGCAGATCGCGCCCGAGATCGCCCCCGCCGCCGCCCACCTGACCGTCTACCAGCGCACGCCGAACTGGGTCATCCCGCGGCTGGACCGGCGCGTCACGGCCGCGGAGCAGGCGCTGCTGGGCGCGCTGCCGCCCGCGCGCTGGCTCAAACGCGCCGTCATGATGCGGCTGCGCGAAGTGTCGCATCAACTCGTGACGGACCCGCGGTCGGCGCCCGTGACCTACCTGCGGGACTGGGCGCTGGCGAACATGAAGCAGGCGTTGCCGGGGCGGCCGGATCTGTGGGAGGCGCTGACGCCGGATTACCAGCTGGGGTGTAAGCGGATTCTCGTGTCGGATAACTACTATCAGACGCTGGGACGGGAGAACGTCACGCTGGAAACGCGGGGGGTGGCCCGCGTGACGGAGGCGGGCATCGAGATGGTGGACGGGACGGTACAGGAGGTTGATTTGATTGTGTGCGCGACGGGCTTTCGCACGGTGGAGTTCTTGCACCCGGTGCAGGTGACGGGACGGGGTGGTCGGCCCCTGGACTCGGTGTGGGCAGGGGGCGCCTCGGCGTACTACGGGGTGACGGTGGAGGAGATGCCGAATTTCGGCATGTTGTACGGGCCGAACACGAACCTCGGTGTGTTCTCCTTCTCCCTCTTTTCTTTCATCGTTTTCTCTTCCTTCTCTCTGGTTTCTTCTTGTCTATCGATACTAATGAATAGGCCACAACTCCATCATCCTGATGATTGAAGCGCAGTCGCGCTATCTCAGCGCCCTGATCGACCGGGTGGTGCGCGCCCGGGACCGGGGCCAGTCCCTGGTCCTGCAGCCCCGGACGGAGGTCGTCCGGTCGCTCAACGACCAGATCCAGACGCAGCTGCAAGAGACCAGTTTCGCCGACCCGACGTGCCGGTCGTGGTACAAGACGGCCGAGGGGCGGATCACGAACAACTGGCCCGGGACGGCGGTGCAGTATCAGAAGGCGTTGGCGACGGTGCGCTGGGCGGACTACACGGTGTCCGGGACGGCGGCGGACCAAGTGGCCGGCCGACGGCCGACCCGGATCGGACGGGTGGTGGAGGAGTGGCCGGTGTCCTGGTGGACGATGGTCTTGGGGGCGGGCGTGGCGGGCTGGTGGTCGTATACGCGGTATTTCTCCCGGTGGTGGTGATGGGCTCTCATCCTCCCGCGTCGGGTGCACCGAGGGGCCGACCTTTCTCTATCGTACCTGCACTATGCGCACCGCCATGGTTAGCGCTCCGGGATCGTCTCGGCGATCGAGTGGACCGGCGTTCCTGAACGTGGAGGAACCAGTTTCTGTACTCTGTGTCTCAACTAGACAAGACTGCGATAGTCATGATATCAGGGACACGGCGCCACACCCGCATGTAACAGAAAAAGATGGGGGGTGTTACATTGACCCTTCAGGGGATCCTCAATGGATGACTGAGATTGCGAGTCTGAGTAAGATATCTCCTCCATAGAGAGGCAGAGAATCACCAGAAAGGCCACGGTGACCCTTCAGGGGCCGACCCAATCAGACTAATTCGGTGGGGAGGTGGGGCAGCCCTGTTGGGCAACTGGTCACGGGGGCGGTTCTTTGGACGGGGAGGGTTCCTTTTCCCTGATCCGACCCTATTGTTACCTTCCCTTTACTGAATGTTGACCTCACTTTCACTTCCTCCTACTGTTTACAGCCCAAAAGTGAGGGCCAAGTGAGGGCCAAGTGACTATTATCAATCCGATTATCAAATCCCTGGAGCAGGACTGAGGCATCCTAGGCAGAACCAATCCTCAGCCCCAAGGGCTTGGCGGTGGGACGTCTCCACCAATCACCACCCCCTGGGACCTCTAGGCCCGTCCAGGAATAGACCAGGAATGGACCAGGAAAAGCGGATCAATCAGGCAAAGTCAGAGAAAACTCGTAAGAAAAAGATTAGAAAAAAAAAAAAAACCCGTGTTTCAGCCTACCAACTCCGCCGGTCAACCTCATCGCCTCATCACACCCACCTATCACTCATCATTTTTCTTCCCTCTCTCGCTCCTCTCTCTCTTTCAGTCTTCTCTCTGCTGTCTCCTCTCCGTCCCTCTCTATTTTCATCATTACGGTTGGGCTGTTCCCTCCTAACCGGTTTTGCCTTAACGCTTCTCCTCCACTAAATTAATCCTTCCCCCTTTTTTTTTTTATCCTTCCCTCTTCCTTTTATTCTGCCATCGGGTTTTCATTCTCTGTCCTTTTCAACAACATTTTTATTCCTGTTGATTGTTGGTCTGCCTTCATTCTTTCTCCTTTCCTGCTTCAGGCCATGTGGCGGACTTGATTGCCACTGTCCATTCCATCCTCTCTCTCTCTCTCTCCCCCCCCCTTCCCCTCCTTGGTCTCCTCCGCCTCCCCACCCCAGTGCAGGATGAAGGTGATGCCGTTCCTCCAGACGGTGCTGGCGCGCGCCAGCACTCTGGACTGGGATGGGGCCTGGGATGTCGGTCGGAGGGTCTTCTTCACTCTCGGTCTGATCTCCTTGCTGCAGGCGAAGATTATGCATCTCTTCGCCCATATCACGTCCCTGCCCCTCCCCAAGATGGCCCTCTGGGGCATCACCTTTTTCTTCCAGGATGTCATCGTGATCCTGCTGATGCGCCTGGCCACCCGCCGCGCCCCCCGCCGCTGGGTGGCCGCCCTCTGCGCCCTCGTCATCGTTCCCTTCTCCCTGGGCATGACCGCCATGGCCTCCGCCAACACCTCCTTCTTCGTCACCACCGGCGCCGAGATCCACTGGCGTCAGGTCGGTACCTTCCACGCGGATGCTGCCGCCATCGCCACCCTGCTGACCGGCTTGGCCGGCTTCCTCATCACCGCCGCCATCCTGGTGGCCGCCGCCTGGGTCCTCTCCCGCCCCATCCATCGCTTCGTCGGGGGCATCCTGCACATCCTGGGCACCCCCTATCGCGCCATCGTCGGCCGCGTCCGGGCCCGCCGCCAACGCTACCGCCCCGTGCAGGATCCCGTCCGCGACGAGGAGGAGATCCCCGTGGAGGACTACCGCGACGACAAGAGTGACGACGGCGAGGATGTGCCCCTGCAGGGGTCCGGCGATGGACCGAGTCGGCGCTACGCCGGGCGGGATGGCCACAGCGGCCCCGCCGCGGAGCCCGCGGTCTGGAAGCAGGTGGTCACCTGGGGCGGCCTGTTCGTTCTCACCGCCTTGCGCTTCCTGCGCCCGTCCGACACCGCCTTCGTCTTCCTGGCCGGCACCCTCCCCGTCACGCCCTTCCTCCACACCGTCCGCCCCTCCCCCGTCGACACCGAGGGCCTGCCCGGCGTCTACCCCTACCTCGAGGACGGCGACTCCCTGGCCAACCCGCCCGCCTGGTCCTGGCTGCCGGCCGGCCAGCCGGGCGGCTTCCGCGACTGGTGGGACCGCTCCAACGGCACTCGCCAGCACTACTCTCCCGCCGCCGACCCGCTGCACATTTCCAACTTGCAGCTGCCCCTGCTCGAGCCCCTGCGCGAGAGCCTGTCCAACGGCAGCGTCCGCATCAAGCACGTCCTCTTCCTCAAGCTCGAGAGCACCCGCAACGACGTCTTCCCGCTCGTCAAGGACTCCTGGCTGGACAAGCACATCGGCCAGTCGTGGGGCGGCGAGAACCCCGCGGAGGTCCAGGCGCGCCTGGGCAACCTTACCCGCACGGCCTCCTACCTGACCGGCGTCGACCCCGGCTACGGCCAGGCGCCCGACCCCCGCGGCCGCAACTACGGCGGCGTCAGCGCCAGCAACGCCTTCACCACGGGCACCTACACCCTGAAGAGCGTGGTCGGCAGTCTGTGCGGCGTCACCCCGCTCGTGGCCGACTTCAACCGCGAGTACGAGTACCACATCTACCAGCCGTGTCTGGCCCACGTCTTCGGCGCCCTCGGCCAGCTGCCCGACGCCACCCGCAAGCCCGACGACTTCCGCACCTGGCCCTGGCACTCCACCTGGATGCAGTCCGTCACCGACAGCTACGACAACCAGGACAAGCTCACCCCGACCATGGGCTACCAGGATGTCCTCACCAAGGAGCGCATCAATGATCCGTCGGCGAAGCATTACCCGCCCAAGACCCGGGAGGTTAACTACTACGGGTTTGCCGACACCGAGCTGCACGAATACGTGCGCGACGCCATCGACGACGCGGAGCGCAACCACGAGCGTCTCTTCCTGACCCATCTGACCGGCACCAGCCATCACCCGTGGGGTCTGCCGCGGGACGACATGTTCCAGGAACTCATGAAGGGTTCCAACGATGACTTCAACCGCTATCTCAACACCATCGGCTTTGTCGATACCTGGTTGGCGGATATTTTGGAGATTCTCCAGGAGAAGGGCGTGGCCGATGAGACTTTGATCGCCATGGCCGGAGACCAGTATGTTTTCCCTTGTTCTTTTGCTTTGTAGGTGACTCGAAACTAATTCTTGCAGCGGCCTCTCCCTCCCCAACGACGGCGGTGTCACCCCCTACGACAACCCCCACGTCGGCAACTTCCACGTCCCCATCGTGCTGGCCCACCCCAAGCTCCCCCCCGTCCGCGTGGACGCTCCCGTCACCAGCGACCAGATCGTGCCCACCATCCTCGACCTCCTGGTCGAGTCGGGCTCGCTCGGACCTGAGGGCACCAAGGCCACGCGGGACCTGCGCGGCCAGTACGAGGGCCAGTCGATGATCCGGCCCCTCGTGCCCGAGAAGGAGAACCACGTCCAGGACTGGCAGTTCTCCGTCATGAACACGGGTGGGTCGCTCATCGCCGTGCGCTCCGCCGCCCATCCGGACTACCGGCTCGTCATCCCGCTCGTCGACGACCTGGAGTGGCGCTTCACCCATGTCGGCGAGGACCCCGCCGAGGAGCACCCCGTCAAGCACTTCGCCCTGGTCGACATGGCCGCCTCGCTGGAGCGACGCTTCGGCAAGGAGGCCGTCGATTGGCTGCGCGACGCCGCCCACGTCACCGAGTGGTGGGTGACCGAGAACTGGCGCCGCTACGGCTACTCCAAGGAGAACGACAAGCTGGCGGACGGGTACGATCCGAATTAGTAGATTCTATCGAGTACGATCTCATTGGGATTGGTTGGTTGCATTGTACGAGATACGTGGTGTTTGGCGTTTCGAGGGTTTGCCTGTACCCGATTTATTGTATTCTGAGTACATAGTTGTTAATTGGTTCTTGCCCCATTTTCCCCCATTTTTGTTCCCCATAATTCTTTTGCCTGAGCAGACTTTCTTCTTCATCTGACCCATTTTTTCTTTCGCCTCTTGCCTCTGATTTTGTTGCTTTTGTCTGGTTTTCTTTTTTGGTTATTAGAATTGCCACCACAGACGGTAATACGTCTCGACGGAAGTGGACGGGATGACAAATCCATCCACCCCTGAGTGTGTTCCATGGGTCGGATTTAGCCTTCTAATATCATTGCATGGCCTTGATTACATTGAGTGAATATCAAGTAGATTGTAGGTCTCGCTTTACTCGAGCGGTAGGTTCTTGTCTTAATGAGACTCAACTTTACGTAAAACGTAAATGTATTGTGGAGGTTGATCTGGACATGGTCATTATCCTTGAGATGTCTCCTAGTAGTGTTATAAATTTCTTCTAGTGTACTCCAAAGTATATACAGTGGTGTCCGTATGTCTCTGTGACATTCGCCATTCTTCATTCTTGAGTCATTTGGTAGATCCTATTTCATGGATTGAACCAAGATAATCTAGTCGAACTACACTATAATTTAAGCAATACATTAGAAACAGACTAGTTGTTAGTAGGTTTCACTTGTAGTGCTTGTACTGCCTTCAATAAAAGTAGTTCGTGATAGTTCATCCAGCCACTTATTAAATTTTTGAACAGCAATGTGATCGAGCTTGGTAGAACTGATATCAGAGTTTATTTATGGTGAGTCTCGAAGTCATGACAAGATAGCTAACACTGCATTGATCGGATTGAATACTATCTACCTATCATGTAGGTGATGAGATAAACATGAAACCATAACACTTGCAAAACATATCCAATCTCCAGCCTTGCATCTTCCAATCTTCAGCCTAAATATCAAATACCCATCAATATCAAACAACACATCAATCATAAATCAAGAAATCAATCAAGCATAATCAACGAATCAATCCGTCAATCAGTATCAGTCATCCGTCAATACTCATTCAAACTCATCAATCACATCCTCATACCCATCGACAACGTCCTCAACAACCTCGTCCATAACCTTCCTATCCTTCTCGGTCATTCTCTCTCCCAACGCGTCAGCCAGACTCTCAGTCCTAGCCAGAAGACTTTTCAGATGGAAGCAGATGACGCCGCGGAGATAAGCCTTCTCGAAATCGTTGCTCTACTTCTGTTAGTATATTCCTGGATTCATCCCTCCATATTCCAACAAAAAAAAAAAGGAAGGAAAAAGGAAGAAGGAAGAAGGAAGAAAGAAACATACCCGTTTGGTAAACAGGTCAAACGTCTTCGGCATGGCGTTGCCCATGCCCACGGTGATATCCTTGATCTGCTTGCTGTCCGCCTCGTGGAATGCACCGTTGATCTTCTCGGTGGCGGCAGTAGTAGCCTGCATGCCATCGCCCCAGGCCTGGATGGCGTTCAGAAGGGGATGGCGGCGGTGTGTTCGCCAATCCAGCACTCGAGCTCGTTGTCGACTTTACCTTCGAGGGTGCCGAGTTCGGTGAGCTTGTCGAGGACGGTGTTTATGTTTCTGGGGAGGGCGATGGCCGTGCCGAGGGCCATGAGGTTGAAGGTGAGGGTGAAGGTGAGGATGGTGAGGATAGTCTTGAAGAACATCTTGATGGTTTTTGCTGGTAGTTGGTTGGTAGTTGGTTGGTTTGATAGAGTGTAGAGATGATGTAGAATGCAGGATGAGAGTGTGAGAGTATGATGGATGGAGGAAGGAAGTCAATGTTGGGTGGGAAGATGGGGTTATTTATGCCTTTTGATTCTGGTCTTGTCAGCTGGTAGAATCTAGTCATACTGTAATAGAATATGTAGAAGTGAAGAGAGATATAAGTGATAAACGTAGTGATTATCATGTCTTCACTAATCTAAGACTAGATATTTTTTGGTTTTTCCAGATATACTATCAACTGTTTGTAGTAGAAACCAAAACTTATCTATAATTCCCACTGGTAAAAAGACATTAAGTATATAATATTAACGAAAGTGAATCTTCCATGATACACAATGAAAATGTAATCATCTTGTCAAGAGTTACAGTCCCTGATCTGGTTAATATGTATATACTATACTCATATCTACCAGTCAATACATATTATAGTAATCTCTAATTATATATTACATAGTAGATAATCAAGTAATATACTGCAGTGAAGATGCTATCTAATACTGTAGTAGTCTTCCTATCACTCTCTTTCAAAAGTCTACTAGTCAGGTTAATCTTCTGTCCTTTTCCCCCTTGATCAAAGTGATTAAAATAATTTATAACAGAAAATCTTAGATCTGTCTGTCTAACAATAGACTATATTCACTGTTTTTCATTGAGAGCAGGTGATTTGACTTAATTATCTCCGGCTATAATATTTATAGACAGGTTCTTGTCCAGACCACGCCTCTTTTAATACTCAGCTAGTTATCTGGTCATCTGGTGGTGTGTATATATGGAATTGTTGGAGATCTCTGCTCAGAGTAATATTGTTGATTGAGTAATTCAGTGATAGCTTCAAGGTGTTCAACCAACAGCCTGAGCACAGGTGGTTAACAGTCAGTTTACCTGTTGATAGTCTACTATCTACCTCTAGATATGGGAATGTACCATAAATCTGCTACCATGTCTTCTGATTCTGTTGCTGTTCCACATATATTCCATGTATAAGCAAGACAGATATAGATTACTGATATGGTTTAAGTAGTGAGATATATGATCAGTGAACATGCTATCTGCTTTGCGGTGTGTTTCTCGATAGATCATCTTTCCGAGCCTTCACATTTCTCATAATTTTGCAACTATGCACAACCTTTCCAAAGCTCGAATTCGATTGATGAAATCAATATTTCAATTATTTCCACTAACTTGCTCACAGGGCATGAGCCTGGAGTCTCTACGGCTACGGTGGTATTGTTTCCAAAGATATTTCCACTCCCCTTACCACTCGTTTCGCTGAGATGACGTTCTTTGACACATCTACAGCTCTTTAGACTACATAAATTGCGTCTATATGACTGCCAAACCATCCGAAGCGGCTAGATATGTCTATCAAGTCCAAATCAGACCTGTCGACATTATCTACCCTTCATAAAGCGGACACTCCCCGCATACATGATGGGAAAATTCCCCAGAGTCCTCATGAAGAGATAAGACCCGCAAAGAAAACAAAAATTTTCCGCATGAAGCGCAGAAACACTTTCCAAACGCCCACAGAGCCGAAGAAGTATCGTGGCGAGATCAGTGACTACGAACCGACAGCTACCAGGGAGTGAAACGCCAGGGATTACTCAAAATATCAAGGTTCGATTTGCTCTACATCCCAAGATAGCTTCACACTTACCTGATTGAGAGGGTGTTGACAGTTGAGACATAATCAAGCGCCATGTTAGCTGACTTGCGGCGTTTTCCCACATACATTGTTGTTTTGACCCTTCATCGTTTGTGACTATTTGCAACTTTTTCAGCGTTTCCATTCATCAACATCATCGATGTTCTGACGGTTTATCAGTCATTCCAGACATATATGTCAGGACTCTCATTCTTGACCACGAGACCAAAACACCAATTGGCGAGTAATAGGGCCTTGAAACTATTGGTTTTCAACAAAAATAGTAACAATCTCCAGAGATCTCTCCTCTCTCCCACCAAACCATTATAGACAAATATGTACCCCTGAATTGGACAACCTGACCGTTTTCGAGACTTCCCAACATGTCAGCCATCCATCCGCACCTCCTCGGACGACGACAGCTCGACCACTACTCTGTCGCCCCTCCATCAGAAAATCCTTCACGGCCTGCTGCCGCGACAACGTCCCATCCACTGTGCCATCGTCACCAAGCTGGAGGAATGGGGTAGCGTCCACGGCACCACAAAAGCTAATTCCGCCGGGGACGCGAGCCCAGGTTGTTTTTTCCGGGGACTCTTGGTTTATACACATGTATGCGTCACATCGTCGACTCGTAGCTCTACACACTCAACCCATAGTATCTGGACAGGCGATAGCCCAAAAGAAAAGAAGTTAAATGACACTCGACACTCCAAAGCTATCGAAATTTGAGTATGTTGATGATGATGGATACCCTCGTATAGGCGAGAACATATTTAGACGTTCTCTCGTCTTCTTCCTTCCACTGTATCTGAGTGGCCAACAATAAATTACATGGAGCCGCCACAAAAAGCTATATTAGCGTCGTTTGCCATTTTTGTGTCTACAAGTATAGAGTGAACCATCTACCCCTGGATAACGAGGCCGGAAACCAACCCGGTTCTTCCACACTCGCTAGACCAAAAAGTGGCAGGATTTGTATTCCTTGATCATCTGCATATGCCTGATTATCTAACGTGGTTTTTGTATGGCGCTGTAGGCTTCCCCCCCTATATTAACATTACCAATGGGTCCCTAGGCGAACTTGGCGACAATGGGGATGATATGTTACAGCCAAGAACAAGATAAAATACTCAACAAGACCTATGTTAATGTCATATCATCTTCTTAGTGAAGCGGGAATTGTCTGTCATGATATAACGCTGCCTATGCAAGTCGCATCTGACTTGTGCGCGTGATCTTCGACTGGAGATTAGCCACACTTACATTCCTGCATCTGCGTATTGCTCCCTGCTGGAGCATATACGCCGTTCCTGGTGCACAACACTCCTCTGCATGGTGGGATCTTTTTGAAGACTTGGCTGAGTACGGTCTGCATGTCTGAGGTAAATTTCTCTAGGTCAAGCATGTTACTTGGCGATGTTTAACTATCCGATGGGAATGCTCTTTGTAGGAAAGGGCACAGAGCTAGACAATCATTTAGTCCGATTGATCATGACTAGAATCGAGAATGCGTCTCTGTAATATAATTATACAATTTATTTGATGGAGAAATCAGAATATGAAAATATCAACCAATAAAAATTAATATCAACACCGGACCGCACCACGCCTCAACACTTCAGTAAGAAAAATCACATCGTATATGCAGACTCCCAGCCACCCGACCCACCGTCAGCATTTTCCCTAGGTCGGTCGATCGTCCAAGGATATATCAGGGTATATATTTTTATATGAAAAGCAAGCCTGGCACAGGCGGGACCAAGCGAAAGACGAAGAGACAAGAGAAAAGTAGAAAAAGAAGGTATCAGCTGCCCAGCTCGTGAATTGCCGTGCCAGCCCCATGGGGGTTTGTCGCCAGTTCTGACGGCCCAAGTCGACCTGTCGGCTTCCCCTTGTCAGGTAGAGGTCCGGCTTCGCGCGGCCCCTCCGTCTGGCTGTAGAAGTCGATCTCCTGCTTCCGCTTGGTTTGCTTCTTCCGTCGCAGGATGAAGAGTCCCAGGACGAGCAGGAGCGCCAGACCGCCGACGCCCACGCCGACTCCTACGCCGATCGCGCCGCCTGTGGATATACCGCCCGTCTCCGGCTTCTCATCCCCCGCGACGTGGTCGTGGATGCCAGTGGGGTCGGTCAGGGTATCCGTATCCGTTTCGGTCGGTACAGCTGTAGTGGAAGTTGGTGCGGCGGCGGTAGACGAGGGCTCGGTGTCGCCCGAGGTCACGAACAATGTCAAGTCGTGCTTCTCCTGAGCGACGATGATGGGTTGCGCGTACATGGTTATTGGCCCCACGATCCGCGTCCGCTTGTTGTTCGACTGTCGCACCTTGACGGTCGTTGTCTCGCCTTCGGGAAATATCCTCGTGCACCCCATCTGGGTGTTGGCAGGATTGGTGGTATACTCGTAGTCTCTAGAGGCTGCGTATCAGTACTGCATGCCGGTCTTGGGAGCTATGGAAAACCATACGAAGGGCAGCAGATTGCAGTGGTTACCGGCGGCTGGATGGCTACATCGGCGGAGGTGTAGCCGTGCGGACAGTACCCGGGGCTGTACATCTGCAGGGGCGGGCCTCGGCCCCGGTTACCCCATCCCGTTGGCATGCAGTCATTGTTCGTATCATCTGAAGGAGCAGCATTCTGCAGAAGCAGGCCCTCCGGCACATTGTTGGCCTCGGGCGGTTCGTACGTCCACGACGAAGTGCATACTGACGGTGCGGTGTAGATTTCGAGCATGGGCAAAGTTGTTGTGTGACCCAGGGTCCCCGTGTTGGACCGGGCTTCGATTTTCGGAGACATAATGGGCGATCGAGCGCGTTCCCTGCTCTGAAGCTGGACTAGGCGAGGTTCAATTCCAGGAGAGATGTTCAGTGAGAATCGCCGACTATCTTGACGCAAGGTGACACGCTTCTAACTCGGCAAAGATGAAGGAGGGAAAAGGGGACTACAGTCAAACATTATACTTTGCATGTCACTAGTCGGGCCTTGCGCACGGAGGGGGGAAATGCAAACCCTGGCCGGTGGCAGGATGGAGTCGACGCCACAGGGAAGGCAACTTGTCCGTCCAGGTTGCTTTGTCTCAGGGATTTTGAAGTAGCTTCAGATAGCTGACCGGGCGCAGAATCCCTTAGCCGGCTTGAAGAATCCATGGCGCGCGGTCATTGGATGTTGCAATGGGAGGATTGAGTAGATGGAGCGCCAAGTCCATTCTAAAGAAGAGAACCACCCTTCGACGGCGCAGACCGGAAACAAGACCGGGAGAGGACCGACACTGGTAGAGGTCCAGCGCTGCGCATTGGTCCTGTCATTGACTAGTGTCTAAGCGATCCTTGTTCGCATTCGGGTGGTCGTACGGCCCCCACGCTCTGGATAGGAGCAACCTAACTGCAACGGGACAAGCGGACGGATCGGCAGGGCAGTTAGTCGTTAGGTCACTCCGACTTCTCTGCAAGGGAGTCCGTATGTATGTGATAAATTGGTGTGGGCGGGGTACCTTGGATTCGCTTGATTCAATCGGCCATGGGATGGAGATGGAGACCTCATATGAGCTTGCCTAGATATAAACTGTCTGGTCACGAAAAAAGTTCACCCCGAGTCAACATGGGGTAGCAATAGTTCGGCAAGGTGGGCATGCAACGCCCCGCTAGTGGAGTCTAGGATAAACAGTCGGGCGTGATTCCGGCTCCGTCCTCCGTTGCCGTCGCCAACTCTTACAGGACCCCGTGGGTTCTTTGAAAGTGGCAGTGTATCGAGTCGTCCAGCAGAAGAAAGTGGCTACCCCCTGCGGAGAGGCGCATAGTGCTGTTCCACCTGTTCGCTCGATGTATAGGGGAGCAGATCGTGCTCCGCCGTAGCATCTTGCGTGCTGGGAATTGCATCTAAGAAGCCCCTAGTGTCAGCGTGAAACAAGCGTGCGGTGCAAAAATCCTCGCAATTTATCGAGGACGTTTGCGAAATCGACAAATGAGCAACATCGACATTGAGAGAGCTAACTCGCTGGAGAAGTGGACCGTTGTTGTCCGACATGTGAGCTGCAACAGGGGTACGTGTGGCGGTAGCCTTATTTAGGGCTAGTTTCTCACCTGACAGACGGGAAATATATCCGCGTTGGCAGAATGCATAAAGCAGTAGATAATATTTATTATATATCAGTAGCTGCTTGGACTCTTGGGAACAAGTATAATGAAAATAATCCCATCTGGTAGCCGTTGTTGATACTTTGAAGGCCTGCGTGTGCTAGGATACGAGCATGATCAATCGATCGACATTGTGGGCTTGTATATAGCTCATTGGCCCTTTGTTTTATTCTGCGAGCACTTGGCCATCTGAAGGCTCAATACTTATCGGCCCACTGTATTAGTGAACTTGAGCATCCGTTGACCGCTTGGCCTGACTTTTCCACGCTTGCTGATTTATGCTGGAAAAATAATCATGAAATGTCAAATATGACAAGATTGATGATCTTGATCAACCCATGAAAGATAGCAATTATCGTTGATGGTTCTGGGAGTAAATATCTGCAGCATCTGCACCAACCGCACGGTTGGCTGATACATTGGCCGGATGGTACTGCTTCCACGTGGTAATATATTCATGGTAGGCTCTAGAGACCCAATCAAGAATCTATAACTGAATTTCAAGCACAGAATATGAGATGATACTCCGGAGTATATAAACTACCAACAGTGGAACCAGGGGCTGCAAACAGCTCCACACGAAAAGATCCGTGTGGAAACTTTCTGTTGCACATTCTACAGGATTTCCATTAAATCTGCCATGCGGCTTGCCGTCTCTTAGTTCAATTTAAGCTCATTGCTTTCAATCAACATTTCAAATGTTCTGATTGGCACACACGAGCGCAGCGTCCCATACCCTCCATGATACGTAGGGCTCTAAGCAATTATGATTGCAACCTTCTACACAGAGATCTACACTATTGAATGCTAAATAATTCTATTGGAGAAGACACACTGCTAACTTTACTACTACAATCTAAAATCAGTAAGACTCACGCGGCAACATGCAGATTAACACACAGGGAGAATTGAGAAAGTATCATTCAGCGTCGACATGCTTGGCGGCTGCGAGCTATCGACACTGATACAGTTGAATCTTGCCATGTGGTGCCACACTTTTTTCTGGCTCATACACGGAAAAGCCAAAGAGTCTGCTAGGCTCAGTGCTCTCCGAGGGCCTCTTCGCAGTTGACATGGTTGGGTAGACTAAATATCTGCTGATAAGGTACCCTGCCAACTGCAAGCAGCGCTTTTTGTTGAGGTTGACGGTGACCCCTTGCCTTCCTGCTTGCCTATGTCAGTGACACTTAACAAACTCCCTGCGAGGTATGTCACTCCTATTCATGATCGCCAATCATCTCCGGATCACTGTTAAGTTATTGTTGAAGGATATCATTCGTTCTTTGGTTCGAGTCACATGACTTAGTTATGTAGTGGTTCAACCACTCCATCTTCCATAGAGAATCCAACTCTCTTTACCACTTCCATTTCATCAGTTATGATAATAAACATGAGTATGCTAGACAGAAGTGGGGTTTGAGGGTCATTGTAGTCATGCTAGTAGGACATCCATTTGATGTTGGACGCTTCTGTCTCGCCACTCAGTCGCAAGGAGTTTTTCGGGAGTACCGCTGATCCCGGTCGGATGGTTCCCTGTTGGGCATCTCCCGTTGACTTGTTGATGTGTTGCATCCTCGGCGTCCGACCAATGTGGTATGATCCCGTCTCGCCGCTCGGTCACAGAGGGTTTTCGGGGTCAAGATGGTTGATTCTCATTCAAAGGGGAAGCGATGACGTCGCTGTGTATACAGATCAACTGACCTCTTCAAGAACGCAACATATCGACAAGTCAACAGATGCGACCAACAGGGAACCATCCGACCGGGACCAGCGGGATTCCCGATCATCCTCAGTATCACAATGTCCACGACTGATAGCTCCGGGGGATAGCAGAGAGAGCCGCATGAGATCATAATTGCTTCGTATCTTCTTCAACATAAATATCCTACTCACTCGCCGGCCATTGATGCCTTTTCTAATATCGAAAACTTGATCATAGTCGTACCTAGGCTCTATAGGCCGACACCAACAGTATGGACAGTCAAAACTCTACCGCCCTGTTCGGCCTTACTCCCCTTGATCACACCTTGCCCAAGATATACATATCCTATGTGCTGGCCTTCAAAACCGAGGATCCGCACGGTGGTATAGAGACCCTCCGTGAAGGCATGACCCGACTCCTTTCCACCCTGCCGTTGCTGGGTGGAGAGGTTATTGGCACCCCCGAGTTAAACGGTCACCGGGATGTGCACCAAGTCCATCTATCGCGTTCTGTATCCCACGTGGACGACATTCTCACAGTGAAGAGCCATCTGTTCCCGGTGTCAAAATTACCCACCCCCACGCCGAGCGGCGCTTCCGACGAAACCTCTGATGGTGAAACTGGTCTGTCGGTTGAAGATTTTGTTCCCATCTCGCCGCTGAGCCCGTGGACCAACCGTCGGTCTGTCGTTCAGTTCCAAGCGAATCGGATGACGGACGGAGTTGCCCTAGGGATGAGCTTCCATCATGCTGTTTTCGATGGCACTGGTGCAGAATTTGTTCTCAAGGCATTGGCCGAGTGTTGTCGCGCCTTCAAGGCGGGCTCCGATGCCGCGCCACTGGCTTCCGAGTTCGCCAATAACGAAGGGAGGCTCCGCGCGCTGATCAACGAAATGCCAGTTGTGGCAGATGAGCAAGATCACACGAGCAAGTATAGCACGGCGGTTAAAATCGCTGACATGCCTGCTAGCGAAGAGGAGGCGCGGATGACTTCGTTAGACACTAGCCTGGTGACTAGCAGGTTCTCCTTCCCGGTGCCTAGAATCGAGGAACTCAGGGCTTTCTGCAATGTCTATGTGCAGCATTCTTTGGGGTTAAATCTCGTCCTAAGTGCCAATGACGTTCTTAATGCGCTTCTGGCCATCTCCATGAACCGGGAATCCCACGCCCACCTCGCCGAGTCCCAAGGTCCTTCCGGAGCCCAGCTTCTGATAGCGGCTAATATACGCAAGCGATTCCGCCAATCCGACTTCCAAAATTACCTTGGAAACGCTGTGGTAATGGTTGGGGCCCCTATACACGGTGCAGAAACCACTTCGCCGACGGGGCCGGCTGTCTATGGTCAGGATATCGCGCAACTGGCCGCGGTGGCGGCGGAGGTCCGAAAAGGCGTGTTGGCGGTAGATGAAAAGCACGTTCTCAGTCTACTGTCTTTTATGCAGAAGCAGGAAGACTGGAGCGCATTGAGTATCAAATTGGCGGGCACCCTAATCACTAGCTGGAGGCATTTGAGCGTATACAGCATGGACTTCGGTGAGCCCCTGGGTCGCATTAACGGCTTTGAGATGCATATGATTCCCATTCCGAACTTGTGCGTTATTTTGCCCAGGGTTGTTCGTACGACGCATATGGATGGCTGCAGTGGCCGTGCAGATGCCCCTTGGGAGGTGAATGTTACCATGACACATGCTGGAATGAAGAGGTTCATGAGCGACCCATTGCTCGTATGGGCAAGCAAGTAATCTTGGGTTTTGTTTGAAGTCAACTTCGGGCTCGTTTGTCAGATATGTGGTCCTAAGTTGTTTTACATGCTTGACTAGACCTAAATATAAAAAACAGATAGAAGAATTCAAGCCGGTAGATGCCCAAGTACTCCACCATGTTCTCCAACGGTTCAACGTCATAGTTAGGGCTTATCTTATCAATAATGGTGTCCAGGCCCGGATCACGTGCCCGCGCGCTTTTCACCTGCTCCGAGCATATCAAACAATCAACAACCTTCCATTTCGTCAAGATGGACGTTCCAGTTGCAGCGAACATCCTCGGCACGATAGGAGCTGTTAGTTTCTTTCCGATTTTTGCTCGATGGCTCACTGACTCTGTTCTAGGTATGTTGGTCTATACAGGTTCGATATGCAACTCTAGATATCATAGTGCACCCAGTTGCTAAGTCCCGCAGCTCATACCTCAAATCGTCGTCAACTATCGAAGGCAAAACACGGCAGGCTTACAGCCATCAATGATGTTGTTGTGGGCAGTTGCTGGCAATCCTCTTGGAGTGTACAATATTGTGGAAAACTTGAACGTGGCACTACGTGTCCAGCCCCAAATTCTGACTTTCCTAAGTTTGGTAACATGGGCCCAGTGCTTCTACTATGGCAAGGTTGGGTCCCCTCTTTGATATAGGGTTGTTTGGGATAACGTACTCAACTCCAACAGAAGCGCTCGCTCATGGCGTGTATCACTGTAGTTTCTCCGCTACTTGTGGGACTCGGTGCGATTGAAGTGGCGCTCGTCTTTGCGTTGCGAGCCGCCAAGGATCGCAATCTGGGATGGCCTCTTATATTGATGGCCGTTCTGAGCGCCTGCCTGCTTGCAGCCGGGGTTCTGACCCACTACTGGGATATCTATACCCACCGAACGGTCCGGGGAATAAGCTTTCTGTTTGTGGCTATTGACGCCGCGGGCGATTTATTTTCCCTGATATCTGTTGGTACGTGATTCCTCTTTTGCACGAACGAGTAGCTGGGTACTGAACAATAGAAGTATTTGAACAACGTATCGATATCCTGGCGATGGTCATATATGGAACCGAACTTGCGTTGTGGGCCGGGGTTATGATCTGCGGGGTTGTTTATAATTTTATTCCTTGGGTGAAGGAGGTTTCGAAACCAAGCCATACCGGAGAACTGCAGCCGGTTTCGCTCCACGAGATGCCCTCCTCGACATCCGTGTTTCGAACAGCGTCTGGATCAGAGACGGTGGTGACACGACGGGCACCTCATCGGTCTGGATAAGTGTGTTCGCTCTACTTGGTGCTCGCCGTCATTTCGGCATTCCATGCTTGCTCATACGGGGACACAATAAGACTACTGGATGTACCAAGTCTTTCTTGCACCAGACCCTGCACTAGAGCAGTGATCATTTCACCGATTGTCTTCTGCCACGCTATTACGGACACGTTATAGACAGACTTGCTTACATCTGAGATCACAAAGACAGACTAGACTTGGCAATAACATCAACCCATGACTATGAGCTCACCGGGGCATTGCCGCACAACTACCCAGCTTTTTCTCTGCAGTCGCGTTCGACGTCGTATATTGATAAATCTCAGCCAACGCACCCTGTCGCTCGAAAATAGAAGCCTCCATCTGTTTGAGGATATCGGGATGCCCAGTCAAGATCAATTTCATCTCGGCGTGGGCTTCTTTGATGGCCGGTGGAGCAAAGTTCTGCTCAAAGATTCTCGCAAAGAAGTGATTCACCTTATCATAGGTGTCTCGGTCAAGTGTTTTCTAAGACAACATCCGTCAGCAAACTCAAGTTCAATGTTTGCTCCCTCCAGCCATACCTGGAGATCCGCGCCGAAAGCGATGCTAGGCGCCCACCAGCGGGAGCTTGCTTTCAAATCCCAGTCAGGATGCTCTTTCTGCAGATCTTCAATGTGCCTGTCCATGCGACCCAGTTGCTTCTCCTGTTTCGAGGCCGACTGCGATTCACTCCCCTGGTACACCGATGACTTGGACGCTGCTGTGTCGTCCATTTTGTGCGAGTGAGTTTGGCTATTTAATCTTGTAGCGAACACCGGGCACCCGGACGCATGTCGAAGAAGATATTACAAGCAGGTGGCAACTGGATGGACAGTGATGTGCGGGGCCTCCTACTCACGTGCTGTGCTGACTCCGTTCTCGTATTATAGTAATCTTGGAAGGATGGTGCCAAGGCTCATCGGTAGAGCTTGATAGGTGTTTCTGTTTGGACTATCATACTTGGCAGGTAATGGCAAGTGAGGCTTAGACCGTGACAACGACCAGTCGAGACAGGCACAGAGTTCATCTGTCAGGCCCTAGGTTTACAACCCACTGGCTCCCACGAAAGTGATAATCGATAAGGCGGAATAGTAAGGAATAATAGGGCTGAGTGGAATTCGAGCCAGGTATCGAGTGTCACTAAGATCAAAATAAGAATGTGGTTCACATCTTATGTTGCGACAGATGAACTTTGCTGAATTCTGCGTGCAACGGATTAAAGAGCATCATAAACTTGTCCGCACGGTCAACATCTGACGAGGAGAATTTCCAATCAGATTTTAATACAGTGAAGCTCCAATGTAGTGTTGTCCATGTTATGAGCACCTCGAGTTCTTCTTCGTCGTCATTGCTGTAACCGTGCATAGACAACAATACTAGTTGTGACGCTTGTCGGGCGGCGTGATTGTGGTTGTCCATGGTCTGTGTTCGGAGTCATATATCCAGGAAATGACGCATCAATGTCTATCGCGAGCTAAGCAAGCTTGTCGGGGTGCGCACTGCTCCTTGCGGAAGACAGGCTCCATGTTCTCTGCGAGGCAATTTTCCACTGAGCCTTGGAACACCATGTGAGGGCATGAATTTACAGAGGAAGGCATGTCTTCTCTTGCACACAGTGGACTCGATATATTAGCATTAATGTCTGCTGGAGCTCTTGCATATTCTCCTCTGTCTCGCATCCATCAACACCCGCAGCGAGATTCCATTCAAAGGCAGGTAGCAGAAAAAGCTTCACATAAAATAAACAGTATTATCAGCTCCATTCCATGACACGTAGTTATCGAGTCTCGTACTAAGTGAAGGTCCTGGTTCCTGATGACATGTGGACTTCATCAAGTCCATGAGGGCTCCGGCTACTGTTCGAGGGGGGGTGCCATCTCGAAGTTGTTGTCAAACAAAGGATTCATGGAAAGGCATCAGAAAAAGATCCCCCTTTTAGTACAAAAGATATCATGACACTGCTGCGCTCAGTATAGAGAAGAGGAAAGTAGTGTTGGACGCGGCCTAACAGGACATAGTATAGACAGCGTGCCTAGTGATACTGAGCAAGAGCACTCAGTATAGTCTAGAACGCAGGCAATTGTTATGTCTCCAGGTCAACCAACCCTTCACTCAAGGCAGTGACTAAGTAAGGGAAAATGTAAAGCCCGGTGATAGAATACCAGATAAACACAACCTCCCTGGTTGACTGCATGAAGCCTTGTATCACTATTTGCCTGTTTGGGTATGAGCATGCCATGGCCCTTTTCTAATACATGGGCTATTCTTCAACTAATGTGATTGATCTCCTTGAAATATCCAAGATAGGCCAGCTCTTCAAGGCAGAGATTCTTGAACAAAGATCAATTGGCAAGGGATTAGACGCCTTTCATGGTGGCCTAACCTTAGTATGTGAAAGTTCGGAGCTCCTACATTCTGCTGAGGCTACACGTAATCTCAACACGGAAAGTAGGAAGAGCTTTGAGGTATATGAGCGCTTCTGACAAGGCGCGAGTATCAATTTTGATGAGTTCGAATTCGAAAGACTCATACCACTTCTGGGTGCGATCATCCGCCGAGAACCTGATTGTAGCATCTGAGATGAGGTCTACACTGCTACAGCAGAATCAACCCCATCTCCTGAGCCCTTGACATGCTTCAAGCAAACACTGAACTCACATACTGCCAGTGCTATTTCTAACTCTGATAAATATCAAGATAATATAGATGCTGTGCTCAAGCAGGAGCTTGGCTCAATATAAACTGATGTCCCTGGGTTCAACAAGACATACTTCGGCGCTGTGGAGGGTCTCAAGAATGCTGCTACTACTGTTTTCAACAAACTCAAGGAACATGATGAACTGTTATATAACAATGAGATGGGCTGGCATGGATGACCTGAGGGTGTAGAAGAAAAGGAGATTCTGGGTTGTTTAATTTCAATGATTGAGAAGATCAAAAAAGTTGTGACAGAGGAAAACTTTACGATAGAGGACTCTTACAGTATCTTAGGGTGGCCTCATCAACCACTTCAGGGCTCTACACCTGCTCGGAAGCTGAATGTTGGTTTCATCCAAGGCCGAGACATGAGCAGTAAACAGGTTCACTGGTCAAACGTACTGGTCAAACGTACTGGTCAAACGTACTGGTCAAACGTACTGGTCAAACGTACTAGTCAAACATACTCATCTTAGGAGAACTTAAACGAAGCCCAAAGATAAATATAGTCTTAAGAACTTCGCTTGATCTTTAAAGATAACGCGAAATGGAAAATCAGAGGGCCTTTTCGTTGATAGACTTATGAGGGGTGCTTCCTGTGTTGTTGGTCGAGCCACGAATTGTTGGAAAGCTCATCGTGAAGGAGATGAGTCAGGGACATCTCTCGTAATCAAGGATTTATGGCAGTACCCGGAGAGAGAGGATGAAGGAGTATTATTGTGCGAGACAACCAAGGAACAAGTTGTCAATGTGGCTCGATATTACTACCATGGCACGGTGCAGAACTGCAGATTCATGGTAAAGATGATGATATCAAGTGTTATGCGGTACTCTGGATACCGCACCAAAGGGAGAGGTAACGTGCTAGGAATGGCACTGAAGGGTTATATGGAGGATAGTAAGGTAGCTTCGTTGGTAGAACTAATCGCTGACCTCCAGAAGGGGTGCGAGGTGTAGGGAGGCTATATACACATAGCCTGCGGGGTTTGGATGACTCAGCTCCCGCAGTCTTGGCAGTTTTGTGTGCCTGAGGCTACCGCATCTAACATCAAGGGTGCTGTACGCAGAGGTCTTGAATTAAAGCAAGGCAGAAGACACCGCCAGAACAGCACCATTACCACTTTTAAGAGTATGGCAGAGCTAGCGAAAATTGGCCGTTCTACCAGCAGCGCTGAACACAAGCGGTCATCCAGCCACCTAGGGCCCCCTTGGACGCCCACTAAACGCACCTGCTCTAGCTCCCCAGCTAGAAGTGAGCATGACCCGGAAAAAAAAGGGTGCATCGGCGCGTGATTGTTTGTGGCTACGGAGTGCCTATATACAAAGCAAAGTCGTGTGTCTCCATGGTTTCTGCAGTTGCTCAATGCATAGAAGGTATACGTCCTTACCACTCATTCCATGGGTTAAATTCATTTTGGCAGGCTATGGGTCATTGCATATGAACGCTGGGATATTCTAAGGAGATATCTCGACTGGAAATCTTGTCCTGAATGAACAGGGAGGAAATCATTCTTGGCCAGCCTTTCTAATTGACTTGGATCTTGCCATCAAGGAGCAACGTGAGCAGCCTTCTGGGGCTAGAGGTAAAACAGGTACTAGAGCATTCATCGCCGTAGGTCTACTCTTAGGCGAGAAACTTTCATTCATGCATGACCTGGAATCGATATTCTGGGTCATCCTTTGGATTTGTATTCACAACGATGGTCCGGGTTTGAGCAGAGTCGTGCGAAGATTTGAAAAGGGAATTCTGTGAATATCGAGGAGTTGGCTGAGCTGAAGAAAGGAACAGTAGCACATGAGAGGGACTTCATTCACATGACAGAGCATTTTGCTGACTTCTATAAGCCTCTCAAACCTTGGGTGAATCGCTTACGGAAGATAGTGTTTCCGAATGGTGGAAGATGGGAGGAGGAAGGCATGGAGCTTTATTCTTGAATGAACAGCATGCTAAAAGCTGCATGTGTAGATCTTGAGGTTCTAGATCAATGAAGCACAAAACAGGCATTGTATTCCTAGCCTCATTTATAACTGGATCTGAGAAACGATGCATAGAGATCCGTTATGCTTCTCTCTGGCCTGTTCTTGTAGTTGATCAAACTCCTCGAGGAACTGCCCTTCGCGCGAGGATTTCGCTGTTTAGTCCAACTTCCTACAACTCTACCCAGAAGCGACAGCCGTATTTGTCATTTGCTTGAACTCGCTCCAGGAAAAGCAGCCCGGAGAAAAGCAGTAACAGATTGTTACCATATGGTCGGCCGCGCCTTCCTGTGCAGCAACGAAGACTACAGCCTGAGCTCTCATTAGACTAATTATTTCATAATGTAGATGTAGTCCCTTATTTTCCTCCGCTGTCGCTGCCCTCCGCTCACTCGCCACTGCTGTCGCGATCATCTTCTCCATTTAGGCCCTCTCCTCCCCTGTCTCTCCCTCACCCCTTTCTTTCCTCTTCATCTCTCTCTTCCTCCATCTCCCCCGACTCTCTCCTCTCTCTACCCTTACCATGGCCATCGCGGTCAAAATGTGAGTACGTCAGCAGACCTCACTCCTTTTGACTGACAAACCCCTGGGCCTAATGTTTAGAGATCACTAGAAATAAGGCAAGAGTGTGTTTGTTGCGTGAAATAGGAAAAGGAAGAAAGCAATAGCACCAGAATTATCTACAAGATGCAAATTCTTGGCTCCCATGACTTATGGCTTGTCAAACCACTTATCTTGCAGAAGCCACGCTGCTGAAGGCCTGTCCCGAGGATCAAGCTTCATTATCTTCAGACTGAACTCCTTATCCTCCTTAGAGATCTCTTTCACGGAAATCCGAGAGAATGGTTTTTTCTTCTCAAGAGGGATGTTTTGCATGATATATGCCAGCACATTCAAGGTCTCCTGAGGGCAGATCTCGCGATATGTTAAAGGAAACGGTCCAAAGAAGTCACATTGTCTCTGGAGAATCTTCAGTCCGTATTCATCATGATCTGCTGAAACATCTGGTTTGAAACTGAGTAGATTATCTTCATAAAGCAAGGTTATAAGCTGGCGAAAGAGTCAGTGCCGCCTAGTCAAAGTAGAGGTCGTTATCATGGATACACAAATGCACCAAACGACCATATATCTGTTGCTGCGCCCCAGCCGATTTGGAGATGAACTTCGGGGCTTCTCCATATAGGCGCTCCGATTAAATCACCATCTCTGGCATAAGCCGATACCGAAGGAACAGTACTCCCACAGTCTGCTAGCTGAACATTTGGAAAGCGTGTGCCCCCCTGGCCGTGGTTCAAAAGGATATTGTCAGGCTTTACATCTGTAGCCTGGAATAGTCATTGTATTTGGGATGAGCAGTATCACATAAACCTGTGTGTACAAAATTATCTTGATGAAGGACCCTAAAGGCCTCTAAAATTCCCTCACAACATATTTGATCTTCCAACTTCTAAGGTTTCAAGACATGGAGACATCTGGAATGTTCTCATCTAAATATTCTAACACTATGGCTGGTGGATCAGATGGCTCAATGACTTCATCAACCAAAGGTCGGATAAAGGGGTTACGAGAATGGAAACACTTTAGCACGTCACGTTCATTCTGGAGGTGAAAATGATGAGACACTTTTCACAATCACTGATTGATTATCATGGTTCCTGTCAAACAAGCACTGTAAGCAGAGACCTATATTCAAATTTGCAGGAGCTTAATACGTCGCGAGCCAAACTGTCTTCTGGACTTGTTTGCCGAGTGTGTACACCCCACTCTGTCCTCGAAGGAATTGGCCCAGTCGCAGTGAAGATGCCATGCCATGTGTTGGAAAACGTGGTGTATGCCTGCTTGTACACGAGGTAGAGACCTAGCAAACAGCTCTAAGGACAAGGAAACAACAAATGTGCTATCAGCTTGACGTGACCACTCGGAGACGGATTGATAAACCGCTGGAGTTAGGTTGTGGGCCCATATGTGGGTCCCGCATTCTCACTTTCAAAAGAAAGCCAAGTATTTACGGGATATTCGAATTGCACCAGCAGCTATCAATTTGATACTGATATAGCTCCAATCACAACCAGTGGCGTAAACGCCGACTTCCCTACCACTTCCCTACCTGGGATCGTAGTAGCTTTAAAGTTACAATATTCTATACTTGGCATCAATATAACCATGTCAATTTGTATTCACACTCGGCGCGAATCACTGCTTCAACTGAGATCAGCGATTCTTGCACTCCTTCAGTTTGACCAGTCTCGTCCCCTCATTAATTTATTAGAGGACCGATGAGGTCAATAAGGTATATTGGGATGAAAATATAGGATAGGGGCCTATTACGAACCAACCCATAACGCCACTGATATGTGAAAATTAAGGCGGAACAATTATGTTATTTTTTCATATTATTATTATTAGTATTATTTTAGTATTATTAATATTAAATAGATCGATATTTAGAATCAATCTTGAATGTGAGCGAGACAAGTCGAGCGACTATTTTAGCTCGTTTCCCCCCATTGCGATTATTCTTCTTCTTTCTCTTACCTTTTCTCTCTTTGCCGTCTTCCCTTCCCTCCTGATACCCAGAATGCCATTCGCATCGCCGCCCGGTTCCACCGCGGAATTGCATAACAGACTCCAAGGCGAGCTGCACTGGGGATATACCATCTACCGCGCTACCTTCTCCGCCCAGGCAGACGCCGCATTCCCCACTATTCTCCGCTACATCGACGCCTGCGTCAAGAAATCGCTCTTTTCCGAGTGCACCTCCTACAGCAAGAATCCCCCCGGCGTAGATCCCGCCATCTACAGGGGCATCTAGGCCAAATATCAGTCCACTGTCGTTGAAGATGCGGCGCGGTTCGCGGGGGCCTCGATAGAGTCAGTTCGGGATCACTTTGCCGACGCGACTTCTTCAACTCGGATCGCATGTGCATCGTCATCGACGAGGAGTCCTGCTCACGCTGCTGGATGCATCGGTAGAGGCCCTGGAAGCGGAGGGGCCTGGCCATGTCCTCAAAACGACACGGTTCGTGAAGGTGCTCGAGGCGTGGCCGATACTGGACCAGTATGACAGTTTCCCGGGTGGATGAAGTGTTCGCCCCGGGCCCTGTGGGATCTCTGGAAAATGATGGGCGATGGCGAGGAGATGAGGAATGCGTGGGATGATATCCATGCAATACACGGGGGAGTGTATTGTGGGCCGTGACGGATGATGATAAGGCAACGGAGCGCAAGGCCCTTGCTTTCTCCAGACAGTCTACCGCATCTCAAATCAAGATCTATCTTTTTAGTGCAATGTCATCTGCAGTGCTAGTATGACAATTCCCAGTGTAATCACCAACAGTCGGGCCAACATTGCATGGATGCTCTTAGCTGAGACAATGTTACAAGACAAAGACTGGATATGATGTGCATGATCTCACATCACCCCTGTTTGAAGACTGGAAGAACACAATTACATTTCAATGCCCACTAGAAGTTGATGGCGGATTCCCTGGAGAGAGAACTTTAGAGAGCGTCGTGGAAGGGGTTGGTCATATACGCGCTTCCCCGGCCAAATATTTTACTCATTGCAATCACCTGCAACAATGTCTGCTAGTCGGCGGATGTCATAGAGATCTCAGGGTTGACATGCTTGCTTTTGAGAGCTCCCGATGGACTGGTCTATTGGCAGTCCCCTTGGATTGCATGCTCTTACTGCAGCCGACTCCACCTGTCTGCAATGGCGGCTAATATGTTTCTGGGCTCAGTTATTAAACAGCGACTGTATGAGAAGCAGTCACTCTCTAAGGCAGGTTCGCCCCCATAACGCAAAGCACCGCGCACTTTCCAGGATATTTTCTGTCGAGCCCATAACTTTCTCAAAAGCTTCATCCACCGGCCCCGGTTCCTGTCCATTCCCGATATCCACAAGGCTCTTCACCCCAAACTCCGGTGACGGAAAGTACTGATGTATGACTTCTGGCACCACTGAAATGCAGCTCAGTCGCCGCTGCTGGCACGCGCGCATCATTGCCACGTCGAAACCTTCGTCCTGCGACCCGCCAACCTGCTCCAGCACGTTTCGGGCGCCCGCTCTCGTCAGCCCGTACGCAAATGAACAGACAGGATTGTATGATTTGTACACAGCGCGTTTGTGGTCAGGCAGCCGTGACACGTACTGTCTAGCCCAGCCGAAGTACTTATCATGTGGACATACAGCCGTGTCATCAAATACTACTGTCTCGATTCCCTCTTCCCAGTACTCCCCGCAGTGGCCAATCCACAGCACGTCCCAGGCCCGGCCATATGGGGCATCGCCCTCTTGTTCAGCATCAAACTTGGTTAGATTGCGCACAGCTTCGGCCACACGAACCATTTGTTGACGGAGTGATCGATCCCAGTCAACATCGTCTTCGAGGATAAGGGTGGTGTCGAGGTCAGATTGCAGGGCATGCTTAATGAGATCGAGGTGTGCCAGCCAGGCGATACTGGCGCCATGGGTCGGATGCTGCGATTCGGGTGGCCCGATAGCCTGGTAGGCGTCAATCAAATTGGGGTTGATGGGCGGTTGGGCTGGGATCTCAATCTCAAGATCAATCAACTCGGCAGCTGCTTTCAGACCTCTAGATCTCCACGAGGGACCAGCCGAAAGAGCGAAGATCTTCTGGAACTGTTGTGTCTTAGCTGAGACGCCCCAAGTGGAATTGTAGGAGCGAAACACTCACCCCCAAAGTCGAGTTCCCAGCATGCGCGACAGCACTGCTATCCGTAGAGCTAGTGGAATATGACGGGATACTGGCGATGGGAAGTGGTGATCCCCGCCATTTCTGCGACCAGATGACAATGGAAAGCAGCAGGAACACGATGATTCCGAGGAATCCGTAGTGGCGAGAAGCAACCAGCATAATGCTCGACCGTATCTCTTGACTTTCCATGAAAGTGAAAGAAGAAAGGGAAGACAAAGCGAGAGCGGTGGGAGGTCTAGCTGCATCACAACAGCTGCATTAGTGCCGTTTTAGGGGCGGTTCGGTTGCCAATCGATATCGCACTATGGACCAGCTTCAACCAACCAAGTGCTGTCGTTCTCTGCGGCGCAGTCTCTATGTATGTCTTAATATAACAGAGTCTCGCTTGGCATTCTTACTCTCCCTCGAGTCGCCTAATGGGTTGCTTGATACCCCTGGAAATGTCGCAAGAGACGGCGCTTGTGACCGGTCTCGAAGAAAAGCCTAAGTTCCCTCCATGAAGACGTCCGCCCCGTCTATTCTTTTCACCACATATGACTAGACATCTCGTTCTTTGCAGACTGTTGATGAGATCTGGTTGGGGCCATGGTCTGGCTTTTAGTGACTTTTCTATTTGTCTTCAACGTCTGTTATGCCGATGAGCGTCCTGGGGTTTTCTACAACCCTCCGACAGGAGGCAAAATCCACGATTATGGCGACAACCAGGTGTACGATCTCGGAGAGACCGTCCAAATGCGATGGGCGACTAGTCTTGACTACTTCTCCATCATGCTCTGGCAGAACGACAACTCCGAATATGAGTGGATTCAAAGTATGCATCCTCTGACATTCGAAAAGCGTGGAATACTGACGTGGGCAAAGCCAACCTGAGCAGCGTCACTAGCTATGACTGGATTGTCTCAACCCAGCGTAATCTTGACCATGGCACAGTGTTCTTCTTTCAAATCCGAGATGCAACCGACATCGCCAACCCTAGCCGGCTGTTTGCCAGTCACTACTTCAACATTACCAAGAAGGATTCGGACTCTTCCTCGACAATGTCTTCTTCAACAAGTACGCGATCTTCAAGTACATCCTTTACGCCAACCCTTCCGCTCGCCACCTCGTCTCTCATAACCACCGCCAGCAGCGACCCCACAGGGACGTCGTCTGAACCACCTCCCGACTCATCCATGAGTCCTGGCCTCTCCCCGCAAACGAAAGTCGGTCTGGGTGTTGGAATCAGTCTCGGGGGAGCATTCCTCATCACACTCTCTCTAGTCATATGGTACTTTTATCGGCGGACTGTCAGACTTCGAACTTCCCCGTATGTCCCTGACTCGGCGGCTATTTCGAAGAACAATCCGCCTATTTACGCACAGCACCAGCAAGATCCACCAGCTGAGGTCCATGGTGAATCCCGGGGAACTACGCGGTTCGAGTTACCATCGTGAGTACGGATGTCTAATGATCTAAATATGTAACTTCGTTCAGAACTGTAGTATAGTTAATTAAGAAGAAAGATTTATTATTCATTATGCGATAACCTATGTCACTAATATTCCTGCTAAGCAAGGCTAGATTTTGGGGGGTTTTTTAGGCGATTTTCTGCCCTGCCCGAGTAGATAGTTATATTAATGAAGTTGATCGTGCCCCGATATTCTCAAATTTTGATTCCCTTCAATCTCGGAGACCTACTATACCGTAGAACACGAGAGATTTAGCCAGAGCTCCGTGGGAGGTCTTGCCATTCTACTTTTAGACTTTTAGGTGAGATTATAGCACGGTATAACCGTGTAAGCTACTTGGGGTTCTAGCCACGCACTCATTGGTTTGGGAGTCAAGCGATACTCTGTATAATGTCAGGTAGTTGGGGAAATAAGGAATATTAAGCTTCTTGTTTCCCTATAACTGAGGCAGGATCGCAAGTGATGGATATACTTAAGTTTTGAATAGGACTAATCTGAAGAAGCAAGGTCCTGATAATAGCAGACAGTTTCAAGTGACAAAGTGATAGAAGAGAGCATAATCCAATTCACCATATACCCTCCTAATATTATAAGCTTACTGTAATTCTATCTGTCAGTATTCTTCTGATAGGGCTGGCTGTTCACGGCCACTCCTACATCCGCTTAAATGTTTAGCCGCACTAAATGCAATCGTCCATTGAGGTGTATCTCTGGAAGAAGACAGGCTTTTTCTTTTTAATTCCCTCTTGTATCTGCTTTATTTTTGATGAAATGACTGTAGCTTGATTCATGATACTGTTCTATTCTGATTGGTTGCGGCTCTGGAATGACGTCTGGTGATATGAACATCCTGGCCTTCGGCTATATGCGAGCTAACACAACACGTACAGGTGGGTCCCGCATCAACGCCCTGCTTCATGGAAGGCGGGGCAACCTTGAAAGGAAGCCCAGATAGGATGATTCAGCTTCTCAGGTAGTAACCCGGAATCTTCTTTCTCTAGTTCCATTTCGCCACCGATTTCTTCATCCGGTGCACTTGTCAAATAACACAATGACTGTCAAAGTATTTCTCACCGGAGCCACCGGTTACATCGGCGGTGATGTCTTGTACCAACTAGACCAGCGGTATCCCGATTTTGAGTACGCAGTTCTCATCCGCTCCGAAGACAAGGCAAAAAAAGTTCTATCAGTGTATCCAAAAGCCCGAGCCGTCATCGGCGGCAATGACGATTCCGAATTACTGGAACGTGAAGCGGCTTGGGCTGATATTGTCATTCGTGCGCGCCTTGATCCATACGTTGAGCATCAAGGGTGCTAACCTACTCCAGATACGGCCGACTCGTCCGACCACGCCGGTGCGGCAACGGCCATAGCCAAAGGTCTCGTGCAGGGTCATTCCGCCTCGCGACCTGGTTTCTGGCTGCACACCGGCGGCACCGGTATCTTGACGTACTTTGACTCGGAGGTCAAGAAGACGTTCGGTGAGAATGATGACAAGGTTTTTAATGACTTGGAGGGCGTCGACGAGCTGGTCCACCTGCCCGCCGCGGCCTTCCACCGTAACGTGGACGAGATCGTTCTCAACACGGGCACCAACCACGCGGATGTGGTTAAGACGGCTGTCATCTGTCCCCCTACTATCTACGGCAAAGGCCGCGGGCCGGTCTCCGGTCGCGGACGACAGGTCTACGAGCTTGCTTCGTTCATCCTGAAAGAGCAGTATTGTCCAAGAATTGGAAAGGGTCTTGCGCGGTGGAATAACGTGCATGTGCGTGATTTGAGCCGCGTGTTTGAGCTCCTTGTACAAGTTGCGTTGGATCCATCTTCGAAGGACGATACGGAGATCTGGGGCGCGCATGGTTACTATTTCACGGAAAATGGGGAGCATGTCTGGGGCGATCTGTCGGCTGCTGTTGGCGAAGAAGTTTTCAAGCAGGGATACATCAAAGGTCGGGCCCCCGAGCTTCGTGAATGGTCGATAGATGAGGCTGTCAATTCGGTGGCTGGATTTGAGGCGGCAAGCTGGGGTATGAACTCGCGTGGCGCGGCGGTGCGAGCGAGAAAGTTCCTGGCCTGGAAGCCACAGGAAAGAAGCTTGAGCGATGAGTTGCCAGATATTGTTCGATCTGAGGCAGTTAAGATGGGGCTTTGATTTTCGATGACCAGAACGCGGTTACTAGATCAGCCTGTTATCGCTGACAGTATAGACCTTTCCCTGCAGAAAAACCAAGAATCAATCATTCGGAGGTTGAGTTTTTGTACCTAGACTCCACATTCCCTGGGGTGCTCATTGTCTCTTCACACTTGCGAGAGTTGATGCGACATAGTAGAGGGGAGGGCTACAATGTAGTAATGGTTTCGTGGAAGGGCCTTCTGACCGAGGTCATATGGGCGTACTGATAAATTTCGCAACTACCCTCCTTCGTTATGAACACGAGAAGTACCAGTCGCAGCAATTTTATCAAAGTCTATTTTATGAAGGAATATTACCTCGATTCTATGTTGCGAAATGTCTGTTCTATATTGGGGAGCGGGAAACCCAGAATTGGGATTCATCAGGTATACAGCTAGATGATCGGGCCTATTCAGGCAAAAATAGCTCTGACGGTAAGTCGAACAGACTATCATAGGATTCCTCTGCCACCGATCGGCTCCCAGCAAAGCATTGAAAAGGCCGGCGTCGTTCATAGAGGGAGTAGCGCCGCCGGCACCAGAAGCCTCAGAAGCACCTACGGCACGGTTATCGCTATCTTGCCCGCGCTCAGCGGTCTACGACGACTGCTCCAAGCAGCAACTCGACAGGTTTTCAAAAAGCTACAACATAAACATGCTGCCGTCCCAAAATTCACTAAATAGTTTACAGGACCAACTAGCAGAAGTTGAGCGCCGACCGGCCAAGGCGCGCAACAAGTTTATTCGGGCTCCTCATTCGCTCATAAGGCCGCCTGGGCGAGGAAAATACCGTGGTTTAGCTCGTGGGGCACGATCAGCAGGGCCGATTTTGTCACGAGCGTGCACACAACCGTGGGGATGCGATGCGCGGCGGAGTCGAGGATTCCTTCGACTTCGTGCTCGTCGCGGCGATATGGATCTTCGCCGAGCATGTGGCCGAAATAGATCGATATGAGGTGACTATTGTATTGGACAGATAGGGACATGGAAAATGGGTTCGGGGTTCCGGCACCTCGCGGTCCCAGGTTAGCGCCAGAACCAGGCCTGCTTCCACCGGGTCAGATTTGCGTGGAGCTTTTCTGACATCACTGGCTGTCGTCCAGGGCAAAATGGGCTGGAGACGATCTCACGCATGATCCATGAAGCTTCTTCGTCTCGATTTTATACTGTCCATATCGATGCGCGGAGGGGCTCTGCTGAAAGCCGGGGCCATGGCATCGTGCACGAAATCCTCGATTGTTAAAATATCTGCATAGGCCAGGTCCAGGTCAATGCAGAACGGACGCGCCACCAAGGCGCTGCCTATGCTGTCTCGCTTAACTAGGGCCCGTCATGAATGTCGCATTGAGCTTTTGTCCCGTGGTTGCATGTTGAGTATTGCAATGGTCGAGCGGTGGATTTCTATCGCCTCGGCAATTGTCACAGCTGTGCTGATCCACGAGTAAAACTTCCAGTAGGTATTGCCACCGTAGAATGAGAGAAAGCAAGTGCTCTGCAAGACTGTAATTTTGTTTGTTTCATACCCCATATCAAATAGCACTTTGGTTTTCTTGTAGCACAACTCCTGTAGAACAACGAACAGACCTTATGATGGGAATGCAAGCCTAGACGGCTCAGGACGGATCGGGGGACGAGCGTCACAGCAATAAAGCTAGCAACACAAGTAAGAACCAATGATAGATGGTAATTTTTGTACTGGTGTATGAACTCCTGGCGATGGACAATGGGATAGAGTGGGTAGACGTGGTCCAAGAAGACCGACACCAGGGCATCCAGATGTGTCTTGTCCGGCAGACTGAACACCCCCTTGGCTCGTAGATATATGAGATCCTCGGGCCGCATATGTGCAGGCTGTGACTGAAACGGGGCATTCCCATGACTGCCGGGGAAAGGAGGGCCTAGATGGTGTAGTTTTGGTCGGCTGCCGTCATTGAGGCCACCCAGTACGATTGCCAGGGGAAAGGACCCCCCGAGGTAAGTGATGGAGCATTTATCAATCCACTCTTTCCTGTTCTCGCGGTGGTTCAGGAAATGGTCAAACATCGCGGACCATGAGATATCTTGATAGGAGAAGGAGTCACCTGGGGGCCCCGAGGATGTCCGGATATGAGGAGAATCGTTCGCTGGAAGCGTTCCCTGGGCCTGTAAGCGGGAGATCCCACCGCCAACATGAGAATAGACATAGCCTATACCTCTTGGGCTCCACGAAGTCGATTTTGAAACAGTTGACTCCGTTAGTAAGGCTGCAGCAACAGTGGATCCAGCCGCAGTGGGTGCCCCGGAATCTTCAGTCCCCACCCGATCATCTAAAGATTGCGAGGGTAGATCTTCGGTAACACCAGCCGGGGCTGGTCTGCGTGGATAACGCTTGCTTGTTTCTCAGCGTGGGGCGCTCCGGGCATACGTTCCCCGTTTCGTCTCATGGAGAACACAGTTTCTATGGCAACTTCGCACGCAGTGAGTACATGACATGTGTTGGGTGGCGTCACACTTTTTCCGCTTCTCATGGCAATGCGTACATGCTTTTCCCGCTGGCACGCTAATCTGGTCCGTGGTCTGCTAGGGCCCTTTGCATCCACCATTACACAATCATGTTGCACTATCAGAGTGTCGTCAGCCGATATCTCTCTGGATCTTGTAGCCGCCATTTTTATCAACGGCGATAAAAGGGAAAGAACTATGGGAGATATACTTCGGCCATATGGCTGGGTAGAGCATATATCCAATATACTCACTCACACTGTCATTGGCCCCACCTGTTTATACCGGAGTCAGGAAACTTAAGGCAATACTTGAGGTAATTTGACCCATTCACCAGATTCTGGGCCAAGCATATGGCTTCACATATGCCCTCTTTGGGAGACGAATTTCTTGTTTGTCCTACTTCATTGGCCACGAGCAACTACATGTCACAGGACACAAAACGAAGGGATAGTGCAGTAGTGGGTGGAGAGTTTCTCCAGTCTGGTTGACTACCTGACAGCACAATCACTAATTCCATTGATTAAATATATCATGGAAATTTTTGGATCCCAACAATGTATAATAGAACTGAAACCAGAAGTCGATTTTACCATGTAATTACTTGGAATTGTTCTGAGAGCAGTGTTACGGAAACCCAACGAGGCTAATACCCCACAAAGGCGGCACAGCCAGGCAGAAGCCAAAAGCCAATCAGTTGATGAAAGATCGAGATCCTCGCACAAAGACGACTTGGTGTCACGTGATTTGATCACATACTCCTATAACGTGAACCGCGGGGTAGCTACGTGATCCACCTACTCCCTTGGAGTAGCCGCAAGAGTATACGCCAGGATAACACATGAATGGAGCGACTCCAGCAGTGACCACGAGGGAGTCACCCATGGAGCAACCAGCGAAGGGTATCTAAGGACACTCATTTACCATGTATCTACAGTTTAGTTAGTCGCGTTCAATACTACAGTCAAGTCTGAGTATACATTCAGTCTACACACTCAACCTAAGTTATCAAGTATATGTACTCGATACACATTACTTCTCCTTGCTTATCAGTTACCTTCGGACCATCAGGTCACTTTGTTGATACCGTTAGTACAGCCACTGTGTGAGGCCTCAGGTTTGTCCCAACCCATCGTCGATAAGTTGATAGGAAGACCGCAGGGCGATCTTCATAACCCAAGTCACCAACACTAGCACGGCAGAAGCATCAAGGGATCCTAGGGTCGTGACAAGCAGATACTATCTTCAATTCAATTTTGACAATCATCTGGTAATGCCTAGTCAGATCTGTGGGCGCTTTGAAGGAAATGATGAAAAGGAGCGAACGAGGACTTGAATATGGGAGCTTCTTCATGGGTTGGTGGGTCAACTATGGGAGCTATCTGCAGGAATCTACATAGAAATCCCCTTCTCGGCTGAGGTGCTAGGCCTAATTAGGATTAGTCTCGATAAGATCTAGGATAGAAAGGATTCCATCCAATGTATAGGCGCTGCATGATTAGAGTTTTCGATGTACCAAGTTACAGATTGGTGGACCGAGGCTAGCAAGAATTCCAAGAAGTCTGTCATATGTCTGGACTCACATAACCGAGGTTGCTTTACCGTTTAAAATCTACTATGTAACCTCTTTCGACATTTCTGAATAGATATCTCGACATACAATATTTCAGCCCCATTGCTATATCTCATGAACAGATATCGCCCTATACTGTACCCAAGGCAAATCTTTGAGAATATGGTGACTACCAAACCAATAGGCTGCGTCCCAAAACGCACTGTCCCTACAGACCTCTTGGGCCAACCGATACCTCATAGCAAGCGCTGGGGCTATTCAACACACTCGTTTACGAATGGGAAAGTTGCCTCGAGTGGGGCTTATATCATTATAATCGCTGCATTTTTATCTTTCAATGCGTCATCTACAGGCCACAGGATCTATGATTATCTGGATCAAACCTGTGGAGAATACAACATGAACGTATGGGGCACATTCATCATTACGTCTGTTTTCTTCTGGGTTTGGTCTGCTGTTTTTGCCATCCCAGATCTGACTGGATGGCCTGCGTGGCTATTCAAATATAAAACTCAGCCGTTTATTCGAGTCAATGGGCCAGCCTACGCGCATATTGCGGCTATTTCGTTACGAAACCAGTTTCTCGTGGCTCTGCCCCTGATCATTTTAAGTGCAGCCGTGACTCCGCTGAAGCCTGTCTCCCCGGCCACATTACCATCGTCCCTCCAGACGGCGGGGACCTTGGTTTTTGACGTTCTTTGCACCGAGGTGGGCTTCTACTATATCCACCGGTATTTTCATTCAAAACTCTTATACCCTCTTTTTCACAAACAACATCATGAACACACGGCGCCGGTTGGCCTGGCCTCAACGTATTGTACCGTGACCGAGCACATATTTTCCAACCTTCTACCAAATGTTCTCGGCACCGTGCTTGTTCCTCATCATTGGTCTCAAGCTGTTTTCACCTTCGTTTTCCTAGAGTTTGGCACGATTTGTACCCACTCAGGTTACAATATCCCGTGGATGCCGTCGAATTTGCAACATGACTTTCATCACTTCGCTTTTGATGAAAACTTTGGACCCACGGGACTCTTAGATAGCATCCATCGAACCAACAAGAAGTTCCAAAATACGATGGAAGAAGCAAAACGTCGAGTGGACGGGGATGAAGAGAGAGCGCGTCGTCTGGTTCTTGAGAAACTTGCGCGGATTGAAAGTAAAGAGGCAGCAAAATTCAAAGAGTAGTATTCAAAATAAGTGCAACCAGACGTGATCAGACCCCTTCGCTCGTTAGGGGGAGGGGTTGGTGGGGGTGGCGATCATTCTCTGAGCAGGCTTCATTTGGGCTCATGAATTTGGATTCATAATTACGAGTTCCAGCATCAGCAGAACTCCTCTAAGACATCGCATGCGAGAATTCATATAGCCAAAGACAATACCATATGAACGCGTAGATACAACAATCATTAAAGTACAGCCAATATTTAGTGGTGCGGCGTCCAAAGATACCGCATAATATTAGGATAGACCTTTAGCTTTAACCTACCTACGCCACGCTGGTTGTCAGGTTTTTTTGTACCTCAACCTACCTGGCTGTTTATAATCTCATTATTGCTAAGGAACAGCAGTCATTTTAGCCCGCTGGAGTAACGAAATGTCGAAGAGTCAAAGAGACATGACCTATCTAGAAGCGAAATCAACGAGAAGTAGAGAAATCCGGCGAATCTATATTATCAATAAGAACAACTAGGATCTAGAGAAGGACAGCTGATTTATTTCCAAAATCATTCTCTACCCTACAACGCATTTTGCTTGTATTACAACGAGATAAATTATTATTAACCGCTTCAATATCGATCCCAACCCGTGTGAACAACCTGCAGAGCGCCACTTACATGGGCCCTGTGGTCTTGTCTGTTTAGCGAAGTGTTTAGTGGATGGTGGATTTCTGATTCTTCATGTTTGTGACACTTAGTACACCTTTTCTTTATTTGGGTGCACCCTAACTGCGAAGTCAAACCTATCTTTTCGGTCCAAGTATACCACCTTGTTCTCGAGCCCAGCTCTTTCGACCTCCGTTTTGAACTCGGCCAGCGAACTGGCAAAGACATCATAATCATCATAATGGATTGGGATCGTGAGGTCTGGCTGTATCAATTGAATCAACCGTACCCCTTGCTCAGCATCCATCGTTACTAGTAGCGCAAGTGGTGCTAAGGAGGGTGATGGTATTGTGGTTCCCCCGAGATGGGCCAGCATAAGATTAATGCGCTCACCAGCGTATCGCTGTGCGATGTGTTTCAGATCATCAACTAACAGGGTGTCCCCAGTGATGTAGATTCTATAACCACAGACAAACCCTGTTTCATCCTCATTGCTGCCCTCTGTGCCGAGCTCCAGCATCCAACCGTTCGTAGGGGGAATCTGAGAATGTCAGTGTCAGTGTCAGTGTCTCAAAACACAGGACAGAAGGTTATACCTACTGCATGAGCTGTTGCATTCAAGTATTCCACGACCGAAGATTCAGGTACATGCTTCCCTGGCATACCAGTAACACGAAGTCGAGAGGGCCTCGGGCCAAGAGTGTTCTTAATATGAATCATCTGAGACTCAAACGGGTCCAGGGCGGAAACATCAGTAAATGAATCAGCTCCCTTACGAGTAAGGTGTGATTTTGCATGAGGTGTGGTGATTATAGGCAAGTCGCGCCGAAGCGAAGCTTCCACGACCTGGTCAAAGTGATCTCTTGTATGATCAGCACTGCCGAAGTTTTTAAAGGGATTTAAATTGTCATCATCGACCCACCCATGGTAATGAGATAGTAAGACCAAATCAATGCGAGGTAACTCATGAAGACCAAGTGCTGGGTTTGTACGTCGCATGCTTGAGACTCCCGGGCCGAGATGAACGTGGTCACCAGCGTGAAGGAAGTTAGGCTTCATATCATTACAAGTTAACGAGATCCAGGCCTCCGGTATCAAGAGCAACATACATCTGTCATTATCCTAATGCCCGCCCACTCACTGGGGCTCTTGTCAGTTTCTTTTATAATCTGCGTAGAAGCAATTGATACCTACATTATAGTTGTCGCTGTGCCGACAAAAAACAGAGATGCGTTCTCTCCACCAGGCTTTGATGGATGGGTGACAACCCCCTGTGGGGATGGTAAATCAGGCGCTATTGCTCCAGGGGGTGCATCACGCGTGGGATGCCGGACATTTTGCGGATCAAGGAGAATGGGTTGCATGCTGTCACTCTGTAGATTTTTGGTGATTTGCACGCAAGAAATCAGAGGGTCTAGCTGTTTATATATAACCAACCATACTTGAGATAGTGGTGATATGACGTAATAAGGGAACAATAAAGTCATGATATAATGAAGTCTGTTGTTATCACGTGGGCTTGGCTTTGCAATGATATTCCAGTGTAACTACGTAGTTATGCTATGATTTATTACTAAGACTGTACCTGGGTTTCTTTATCAATATCAGTGAGGATCCTCTCAGATAAGTGAAACCAACAGGACACAAACCAGATGACGATCACGCGCTGGGCATGGTGCCCATTATGCAAGTTGCGAATGCGAATAGCACGGTCAGCGGGCTTGCCCTGTTTACCTCGTAGTCAGTCTATAACAATAATACTTATTTCGAGGCGCAGTTCTAAGCAGCGACGACGGACACAGAGGGAATTCATCAGTTGGCGTGGAATGCGGATGCGGTTTCCGCTTGTCAAGGGGATGTAGGATTAGACTTTGTTACTTCACTTCGTGCCTGTTCGGTGGTTGTTCCAAGGCTGAGGGGGGTCGTGGAACAAGGTAGATGGCGTTTGGGTAGTATAGAAACATGAGTCCCTTTCCAAGCAGCAGCAATTGACAGAGACAGATATGCATTCTTCGCTCCCAATAATTCCATGAACCATGATTCATATCATTATTCCCAGCTGCTCTCCGGAGGTGTCTCTATGAATGTCTCGAGTGATGTATTCTAAGAGGTTAATAGCACTTCGGATGGCTCTTCCTGCTTAAGCTGCGTGCTTAATACCAATCGACCAGGACGAGCGGCCCCATTCTTGTAACTAATTTGATGGTGTCATAGATCTACCCCAAACTTCTTGGCTTGCGGGGCAGTGAGTGTTCCCCTTGGAACTTGATTGGGGTCGAGAGACGAGGCTGTGTCTGAAAGTTGCCCTAACAGCGCAAGGCTGAGATGGCTTGAACACTTATTGATTATCTCTACTCGGACCCCTCTTGAGAAGAACTTGATCACTTCCAACTCATCTCGATTCTTTCTGTATCAATGGACCTTACTCCAGCAACTATCGCTTTTCGTTGTTATTGTGGACAGACATGCTCACCCCCAAGTCCGATCAACGTACGCACCAACCGCCAACCTCGCAGGACTCTCCGCTGGTGTCCTCTGCATCCCACAATGAGGATGGGGATGCCAAGGACGCCGAACCTGACTACGGTCGCAAGCCCCGTCAATGGTTCAAGCCACTGACCCTGCACCGTCTTGTCTTCCGATTTCAATATTCGCGCCTCGGCCACTACACCACAAAAGGACAAAGTTTCCTCCAAAGGGCAGCGCATCTAATTTCCTTCAATGAAATTCCACTACCCTTTTTCAAAAGTGCGCCCAGCCCCGGCCAAGAATGGATCAAAGGTGTTCTGCTATGTATGTGGGGAACAGGTACAATTCTCGTTCTCAACATGGTCCTCACCATCATTGCGATTGCTGTCGCGTACTCGAGAGGCCCCGATTCCAGTAAGCAGTTGGAGTATGCGGAGCTATATCGCGGTAGCTGTTCTGTCACAAATGGCTGGACGACCGGCATGCATCTTGTCATTAACGCCCTGAGCACGGCTCTTCTTGCCGCGAGCAACTATTCTATGCAGTGTCTGAGCGCCCCTACTAGAGAAGATATTAGTCTTGCCCACGCACAGCACAGTTGGCTCGATATTGGGACTTTTAGTATTAGGAACCTTTGGGCTATGGATGGCAAACGAAAAGCCCTCTGGGGTGTTTTGTTTCTAAGTTCCGTCCCAATCCATATGATGTCCGTCTTCCGTTTTGAAATAGGTGGTCATTCATTAACGGCTATTAGGTACAATTCCGCCGTTTTCCCTTCGATTACTACAAAACAGTATGGAATCGTTGTTCTTCCAGATGACCTCGGGGAGAATGAATCCCTTACAAAAGATGATTATGAAACCGGTGTGTTTCTCCAGCAAGTAGGTGAGGATCCCGCACACGTGCGTGCGGAATATCGTGATGGGACTTTCAAACGACATAGCCTCTCTGAATGTGTTGAGCAGTACAATAATGAGTACAACACCAAGAAAGGTACGCTCTTATTGGTGGCAGACCGAGAGTACTTCGATGAGTCTTCTAGCCTCAGCCAGTGGGAGACTCTGATGGGGGCTGGTGGGAGAAATTGGTTGACAGGCCTGAATGAAGGTTATTGGCAAACAAACAATTCAATCGCGGTACATACAGGGCATTGGAATTACGCGGACTGGTCCTTCAGAGACCCAATGAATGGACGCACAAATAACAGTACATGGCAGGACTATGATGCTTTCTATTCATCTCGCCTCGGCCTGGAGGACGGTTCTTCAGAAGACATCGACAAGCTCTACAGATACATCATATGTCACAGTCCTGGACAACAGCGGCTGGAAGACTATCTACAGGAAGGCTCCAACTGGAATAACTACTCATGGGTTGAACAAATTACTGTTCGGATGAATGGTCTTACAACTGGTAGCAATCTAGCACGTTCTGGTTCTGTATCGCCCTGCAGCACGACTGTACATGAGTGTTTTAGCAAAGACACGGCAGAGAAGTGTCAGCTTTACTTCAGTCTCCCGATATGTCTTGCAGTTGTTATATGCAATATTATAAAAGTGATATGCATGTATCTGACCGCGCGGACCGATCGCACGGGTGTTCTTTTGACTGTTGGAGACGCTTTGTCTTCGTTCCTTGACAAGCCGGACCGAATGACAAAAGGCCGGTGCTTCCTATCCAGACATGATATGATGGGATGGTACTTACCGTGGTGTCCTGATGCCTCCTCTTCGAATAGCCTCGAATTAGTGCGGTTCCACCAAGGCATGCCTTATCCATCTGCCCAAGCAAACGGTTACCCGTCGCGGTGCTTACCCCCTCAATCAACTGGATGGGGGGGTAGAAAACGCAAGAGATATCCGGAATCTCTTCCTAGAAGTGAGCTGTGGTGTCGGTCGACCGGCTGGGGACCCTGGACATGGACTATGGGCCTGTATGTTTGCACAAACATAACATAATGACATCTGCGCTGACAATACCACCCCAGGTTCTTCAGCTGCCTAGCTCCGTCCATTGGACTTTACATTGGAGGTATATCGTGGGCTGAGTTTTCTAGCATGGATACTTCCATGTCCTACGTTTGGAGCTTAGAGATGGGAAAACCAACCGGCCCAACGATCATCGTCAACGGACGGGATGTCACTGCTCTTGTGCTCCTGGCTAATTCCCCGCAGCTAGTATACTCTATGTTATACTTCCTTTCCAATGGCCTACTCACGAACATGCTATTGGCAGCCGAATATAATGACTACGCCACCAAGCGGAAGTCCCTCCGCGTCTCTTGGCCAAAGGGCCAGCAACGGTGAACCTACTACATTAGTCTTCCATACCGTTATGGTTTTCCTTTGATCATTGTATCCATTGTGCTGCACTGGCTCCTGTCCCAAAGCTTATTCCTGGTGATTATCAATGTCTTGGATGTGCATGGGAACAGAGCAATATATGAATCCAAAACAGCCTGCAGCTTTTCGTTGAAGGCGATGTTCTTGACTATCCTGGTTGGCACGACTGCAATGGCTATACTTATAGGATTGGGGTTCCGCCGTCTTCGCTCGGACATGCCGGTGGCTTCGTCTTGTAGCGCTGCGATCAGCGCTGCTTGCCATCCTCCACCCGGGGATACAGATGCATCGCTGAAACCTGTCAAGTGGGGGGAGATTATCAAAACGCAAGCGCAATCAAAGGATATTGATCATAGACCCACCGATGAACCATCCAATGATGAAAGGCTTTTCGCGGATACTGATTACCCTCATTGCAGTTTCACGTCTCGAGAAGTGATGAAACCGAGTCGTGATATTCGTTATCTTTAATCATGGCTTGTCCATATGTACATAGTCACGATTTCAAAAGAGAGTCAGGGAAAAGTCTCACCAGAGTGCAATTTCAGCGAAATCTAAATTTTACCTAGATATCCATGTTTGATTTGCTGTGTCCTGCAAGCTGATCCTGATTTATTGTCAGGCGATGATCGTAATATATTTTTGATCAACCTCCTACTCCACCTATCCCACCAAGGTAACAAAATTTATCCTACGGGCCCCTTAAGAGGGAAGTGTATTACCCGCCTCATTGTCATAGACCTATCGCAGGTGTTTTCATGTGGTTATGCGCTTGGCATATACCTATCGACATATATTGTTGAAGGATTTCATTCGTTGGTTGGTTGGTTCGAGTCACATGACTTAGATAGTCAAGTAATGGTTCAACCTGATGAAATGGAAGTGGTAAAGAGAGTTGATTCTCTATGGAAGACGGAGTGGTTGAACCACTACATAACTAACTAAGTCATGTGACTCGAACCAAAGAACGAATGATATCCTTCAACAAATAGGATACACGCAGGAGATTCTACAACGGTTTGGTATGCAGAGGGCAAATGGACGATCTTATCCCATGGAACCAAGCTACCGCAATTACAGATGCAAGAACGTCACCGAACTAGATTTCAACGAACTGGACGAATACGATACTGCGCGTGATCCTCAACCAGATGATATAGACGCGGAGGATGATTTAGATAATTACAACCATCTCACTGGTTCCCTGAATTGGCTGACGACACGAACCAGGCCCAATATCTTATACGCAACGTTCCAGCTTCAGAGACGAGCTGCGAATCCGGATTTAGAAGACCTTAAAGCCGTGAAGGGCGTACTCTGCTACCTGGCAAGCAACCAATATGGAATTATCCTGGCATTGGCCCATACAGAAGGAATCAAAGCATACGTTGACACGGCGTTCCAGGATCATCCTGACGGCAATACAACCGAAGTGTATGTTATTATGTACGCGGGATCACCGATATCGTGGTCATCAAAGAAACAAACGGTTGTTGCCGATTCAACTGGTTTAGCTGAATTGCTCGCGATTTCACCTGCTGCTAAAGAAGCAATTGCCATACAAAAGATCACGATAGTGCTGGGTATTGGAGAGGAGCAACTGATTCCTATTTATATGGACAGCAAGTCAGCGATAAAAAACATTGCAAAGCGAGGATATTCGCAAGTAACCAAATGGATCAATAACTACTATCTAGGTATCAAGGATCTATACCGCAAGAAAGTCATCAAATTGATGCATATTGACGGTAAAGCGAATCCTGCGGACGGTCTCACTAAACCGCTGAAGAACGGTGATTTCCACGCGTTCCGGACGATGATACGCGTGATGAAGATGGAGAAGGATTGAATTTGAAGCGTTTTATCGATGAAAACACCATATTTTGATGGAATTGGTCAAATTGTACTTGAAGAATGGAGTCACGAATGAGGGGCCGTGTTGAAGGATATCATTCGTTCTTTGGTTCGAGTCACATGACTTAGTTAGTTATGTAGTGGTTCAACCACTCCATCTTCCATAGAGAATCAACTCTCTTTACCACTTCCATTTCATCACTATTTGACTCAATGCAATAGTGCCCTTCTCATAATTTCTATTGATAGCGCACCCCAGGAAGCGTACAGGCTCGCCGATCACTTTGAACTCGAACTCTCGCTGTAATTCACTTTATATTGCAACAATCTCGCTCTTTGCTAGCGCTGCATGGAGAAAATCATCCACGTAGATAATAATATTCGTGTCTTCTTTAACATATATGCATGCGTCCTCGCTTAGTGGTTTGAAGCCCATTTTAAGCAGCTGTTCATGTGTAGTGCCATTCCATAGATTTACTGATTAACACAATCTGTACAGTGCTTGCTTTATCAAGCATGTATTATCCTCTCCTGTCTCAAATCCAATTGGTTTAATATAGTATACTCTCTTTTAGTCTATCACTGAATGAAGATATGCCATGATAATATCTCCTTGTTCCTATTCAAGTTACTTGATAGAGATAGCAGTCAGAGCTATCTTGACTGAAGGATCTGCTACTACAGGCACGTAGCACTTATTGTACTTATCTTTCTATTACATGTTTCTGCAGATGACCCATCTCGCTTTGAATACAGTGATAAGGTTCTTGTTGTCAACTTTGACTGTATAGACTCATTTGCCCCATATGACATGTTGATCTCAAGGATTTGGAACAACCTTATACATCTTCCTGTCTACAAGGCTCTTCACTCGACTCTTCATGACTTTATACCACTATTTTGCTTGCGGAGATGCCATAGCTTCTTTGTATGATGATGGAATCTTGATGTTATTTGCATAAATAGTCTGCAATGCAGCAACCGCGGCCATGCTGTATTCGTCACTGTATCTCTGGGTCTGGCGCTGTCCTTTCGTGGTGCGAGATGATACCCTTGTTGGTTCCGTTCCATAATCCTTCCTTGTACGCTTTTTGACCGTTGGTTCTGCAACTTTATCGCCAATGTCTGCCATCTCGGCTTGTGGTGCTTCCACAGCCTGCTTTGTAGGTGGCTCAACCGGTGCAGGTGTTGGTGTTTCTTCTTCAATTGGGACGATCGTCTCTGTCGTCCTTTGTGGTGAACCAGGCGGAGTCGTAGACGCCCATCTCAAATTCTGCGGCGATCCGGTAGGCCGCAGCAGCTGTTCACCAAATAACCAAGCTCTCCTCTCCTCGTATGTGCCGTCGGTCGAAATGATAAGACGTTATCTTCAGGTTCGACGGGTTCTTCGTGAATCGTGGGAAGGGGGGTCTCGGCAACGGGTTGCGGCTGGCGTACTGAAGCAGAAGGAACTATGTCATTCATAGTCATTTCAGTGGGAAGCTCTATTGCACATTGTGGGGATTGAGATATGGTTTGAACTCGTCCTGTAATGTATGCATCCTCCCCGCCAGGAACCGGCGCCACCGTGGCTCGACAAGCGTGATAGCATGGAGGGGATCGAGGGCCCGGAACCTGGGGCAGAACCCGCACTGGCGGAGCCTGGACTAGTTGACCCCATGCCAGCGGAGGAGCGAGACCCTGAGCCAATCATAGACCCGGAGTCACCCGCGACCCGGGCCACGGAGGAGGTAATGGCGCGGCGGGTGATAAAGAAACCCATGGTCCCGACCACCACGCCCGCCCCCAAGCCCCGTGGACGCCCGCCGAAATCAAGAAGCACAACCACCTCGGAAGGAGGCCTACCAGAGCCAACGCGGCAACTTACCCGCGTGGAGTCCGCCGCAAGTGCCAGCCGGTCCCAGTCGGCCCGATCAACCCGCTCGGGGCCCCTGGCCACGCAGATGTCAGACCCCGAGCGGGTCATGCGCGGGGTCTCCCAGAAACGGGTGCGGAACTCCCCGGGAATCACAGGGGAGGCCCCGAAAAGGACCCTGTATAGAGAAACCCAGCTACACAGGGAGCCTCTGAGCGAACAATACTATGAGCTCATGGAGCAGTTCGGGGCGCACCAGACCCCTCGGCCAGCAGCCCGACCTGGATCACCAGAATCCCCAGACCCCCTATCACAAGAAGCAGATATAGACGCCTGGGAGGGAATTAGCGAACCACCAACCCCCTGCCAGAGCCGTAGGGCCCCGCAGGAAGAGACACGCCAACAATCAGACAATATAAATGTCTAAGACCATGCAAATCATCCAGTACAACGCACGCAAGGCCCGCGAAGGGGTCATGGCCACCTTTCTGCGGGACCCCAGGGTCCTGCAGGCCGACATCATTGCCATACAGGAGCCATGGGCCAACCCTATGACCGAAACCACGCACCAGCCGGCTCGGCAGTCCCACCAGCTGCTATACCCCAAACGCAAGGACCACGGGGGGGATGACCGGGCACGAGTATGCATGCTTGTGTCCAAGCGCATCGACCCCCGCTCCTGGACGCAGCGGGTGGTCTCTAAGGACTATCAATGGCTCAAGCTCACCTACCAACGCGGCGCGGAGGAGCGGACGCTCTACATACATAATATATATAACCAACCGCAGAGCCCCACGCTCGACCGGCTCCGGAGCGAGCTTGCAGCCCTGCAGGCACCACGGGACCGGGGCCGACCCCTGACCACAGACCACGTGGTAATCGGGGACATGAACGCCCACCACCCCGCGTGGGGGGGCCCCGGGACCAGGATTGACCAGGACGCGGAGAGGGTACTAGAGCTCGCGGACGAGTTTGACCTCACATTGACCACGGAAGAGGGTGTGGTGACGTGGGAGAGAAACCAGCAGAGTTCCACGATCGACCTTACATATATATCCAGTGCGCTCTTCAACCGGCTCGTTTACACGCAGCGAGCCGATGATATCCAACATGATTCGGATCACTGGCCCATACGCACCGTGCTGGATATCCAAGCACCCCCGAGCCAGATCCTGAAGCGCCGCAACTGGAAAGCCACTGATAACAAGCTCCTGCGGGAGATCCTGACCAAGCACCTCGTGGTCCGGCCGATTCCCCTCGGACCCCTCCCGCTAAGCGTGGCGCGGAATCCTGAGGGGACTCTAGTCACAGCCCCCCCGGACACAACCACGGCCACGAGCAGCCATACGGAGGCGCTAAAACACCGAATCGAGTTGGAAACCGCGGCATTCATGGCCACGGTGCGGACCGCCATCGACGCGTCCACCCCGTGGGCCAGCCCCTGCGGTTGGTCCAATCCCGACTTCGACGAAAACTGCAAGGAGGCAGTGAAGCGGGCACGAAGGCTCCGCAGGGAATACACCCGCTTCCACACCCCAGCTGCGTGGCGGCGGTACGCGGTGGCTCGGAACCGCAAGAAGAGAATCGTCAGTAAAGCCCTGCGGCAGGGCCACCGTCGCCGGGTGCAGGAAGCCACCGAGGACGGGCCCCGCGGCATGTGGCGCCTGGCCAAACGGGCGCGGCAGCGGGAGGGTGCCTACGAGCAGGGGGTCACCCCCCCGCTCCGCGGGCCGGACGGAGTCCTGGCGGAGACCCCAGCGGAGAAAGCCAAGCTCTACCAGAATGCCTTCTTTCCGGAGCCCCCGCCGGCGGACCTGTCTGACATTGGCACTGAGCCGTACCCCGCGCCCATAGAGTTCCCGCCTATTACACGCCATGAAATTGTCACCGCGGTTACCTCCGCGGCGGCCGACAAAGCCCCTGGGGACGATGGTATCCCTAATAGCCTGTGGCATAGAATTATTGACATACGGGAGGTCCAGGAGGTGCTCGGGAATATATTCAACGCATGCATTCATGCAGGGTATAATCCAAAACACTTCCAGCGCTCTATCACCGCAGTGCTCCGCAAGGGGGGGAGGAGCGGGACTATCAGCAGCCCAAGTCCTACCGCCCGATTGCACTCCTGAACACCCTAGGAAAAGCCAAGAACGGGCGAGGTCCCGAACAGCCGAAAAACAACCGCGACACGAAGCCAGAGCCGCAAAGAGGACCGCAGCAAGAACCGAGCCCCGCCCCAGTCGCGGAGCCGAAACCGAGCGAATGCAGCCCCCGAAGAGGACCCGGAATTCACCCGGTCAAAAAAGCAACGCACGGACCGGGAAACCATGGACGTGGATATAGATATCAGCCGGCAACCAAGGGTAGAGCTGGTACGCAAGGTGCCCCCGGTGCACCGCAGCTCCCAGAGGACACCCGAGGAGGAGTCCGAGGATGAGCTCAGTGGAGCAGCCACAACGACCACAGACAACCCCGATGATTCTACCTATCAGGGATGTTAGAACAGACTCAGAGACAACCACGGAGGCTGCGGGTTCTGCAGGCTAACTGCTGGACCAGCAAGCCGGTCATGATGCATCTCTTTGGTGAGGAGAAGGTGCAAAACACAGATATCATTGCCATACAGGAGCCGGTAGTCTACCGCCATACAGGTGCGGTGGCTACTTACTCGCAGGCCCTGGGCGGCAAATTCCATGTCGCTATCCGGGATCATGAGGAAGAGAAACCATGGGTGTGCTTCTTCATACGCAAGACCCTAGACTTAAAGTCATGGACCATCCGACACCACACGTGCTATTTAAGCACACTGACCCTATACCTGCACACGGGCACGGTCCACGTGCATAATATATATAACCCTGGAGTCGCGTCTCACCAAGAATATAATCAAACCCTGCAGAATTTGCGACGGGTCCTGGCCAGAAGCCCCCGCGGGGGGCACCTGGTGGTCGGGGATTTCAACCTACACCACCCCATGTGGAACCCGCAGGGGTACGAGAAGAGCGACCCCGAAGCGGACGAGCTCATCGACATCACGGTGGACCATGAGCTCGAGCTCCTGCTCCCCGCCAACACAGTCACCTATGAGAAGGCCGGCACGCAGACCACGCTCGATCTCGCGTGGGCCACCCCCCAGCTGGCAGACCGGCTGGTGAGCTGCACCCCGCGGCGGGATTGGTGGTACCGCGGGGCGGACCACGTCCCCATCCTGACCGAGCTGGACCTGCAGCCGAGGACCACCCCGAAGACCGTCCGGTGGGACTGGGCGGCCACGGAGTGGGACCTCTACCGGAAGGCGTTGGGCGCGGCCCTACCCCCGGTAGGAGCCGCCACGAACATTGATGCAGAGGTAGAGGGGCTGGTGGAGGCCCTGACCACCGCGGCCAACGCGGCCACGCCGAAGAAGACAATCACCATGTTCACCAGACCGGGCTACACGCTGGCGATGAAGCAACTCAAGCAACAAGTACAGCAAGCACGGCGACACGCCAAGTCAGCTGAAACTGAAGAAGCATGGGAGGGATTTCGGCAGACAAGACATCGGGCAGACCGGGAGATGGTCAAGCTATCAAGGAATATGCACCAAGAAAGAGTAGAGGAGGCCTCGACCTTTCTGGAGGGATTTTGGCGGCTAAGCCGGTGGGCACGATCACGGGGTGCCCCCCCGGCCTACATATACGCCTGCGCTGCGGGACCCCAGCGCAGATATGGATACCCGGGTAGACAACGCAGAGGAGAAGGCTGAGCTCTTTAAACGCGTACTGTTCCCCGAAGTCAGTGACGCAGATATGACTGATACCGCCGGATATATATACCCTCCACCGCTGCCAGCGCCCCCGATCTCCCTTCCGGAGATCCGCAGGGCAATCCTGCACGCCGCACCAGGCAAGGCCCCAGGACCAGATGGCTTGCCCAACCGGGCGCTGCAGCAGGTGCTTCCCATGATAGAGCCGCATCTTGACTACATCTTCAACTGGTGCCTGCGGGTAGGATACTGCCCCAAGCACTTTCGCCGCTCGAATACCGTGGTTCTTCGCAAACCGGGCAAGGGAGACTATACCAACCCGAAGAACTACCGGCCAATCGCGCTGCTAAGCACGATTGGCAAAGCCCTTGAGTCAATCATTGCCACGCGTATCAGCTACCTGGTTGAACAGTACGCGCTTCTACCCCAGAACCACATCGGGGGCCGCAGGGGCCGCTCCTGCGAGCATGCCCTGCACCTTCTGCAGGAGCAGGTCCACGCGGCATGGCGGGATGGCTACCCAGTAGCCACCCTGCTTACCCTCGACGTATCTGGGGCATATGACAACGTTTTCCACCAACGACTCCTACACAATCTACGCAAGCGCCGCGTACCAACGGCCCTGGTGAACTGGATTGCTAGCTTCCTGGCCGGCCGCCGCACGGCTATCCTTCTTCAAGAAGGAGCCTCGGCCGAGTCAGACATAGCCACAGGAATCCCCCAGGGCTCCCCCCTCTCACCAATTCTCTACCTCTTTTACAACGCAGACCTGCTCGAGGGCATGCCCGAAGGGGTACTCGCCTTGGGGTATGTCGACGACACCTGTCTACTTACATGGGGCATCACCGTACGGGAGAACTACATGCGCCTACGCAAAGTACATGAAAGATGCGAGCAATGGGAACGGACCCACGCGTCTAAATTCTCTATAGCCAAGTATGGACTCATCCATATGGTCCGCCAAACCCCACACTCGAAGAAACCCACGCAGCGGCAGCTGCTTCGCCCTCCGGGGGGAAACACGTAAGCGCCTCACGCGCAGGGTCGACCCGAGCCATATGGAACTTGACCGACCCCTGCGGATACAAGGAACCACCATAGAACCGACCAAGAGCCTGAGGTATCTTGGCATCCATCTAGACCCAGACCTCTCCGGAACCGCTCACCTGGACCATATACGCACTCGGGCAGCCCAGCTCATGGGAGCTCTTGCTTCCATAGCAGGCTCCACATGGGGGGTCCCGCTGACCAACCTCCGACGCATGTACACCGCGGTACTCACCCCGCAGATCCTCTATGGGAGCTCTGCGTGGCTTATCCGAGGGTCACAGGGGTACAAGAGCGCCGAGACCAAGATCATGAAAGCCCTCGAAAGTGTTCAACATGGGGCGCTGTATCGAATCGCGGGTGCCTTCCGAACCACGTCCCGCGCCGCATTGGAGGTATGCCTCCATGTGCCGCCACCACAGATCTCTACCAAATGGTCCACCGAGAACAGCTGCCTGCGGATCTTATCCTCGCCATTCTACCAAGTATTGCGCGCCATCAGAGACAGAGTTCCCACGCGGAACCCTCGCCGACCTGACACAGACCCCACCATGTCTCCCCTGCAGCGGCTGGAGAGACGGCTGTCAAGGGACCTCGGGGAGGACCCAGACCAGCCGCTTGCCATTGAAACCATTCAACCGGTGGTCGTACCGCCTTGGTGGGAGCCACCAAGCACGACCATCGCGGCCACGCGGGAGGAAGCCATCGAGCAGCACCAGAGCCTGCCAACCCACGGACCTCGGGCCTACACCGACGGTAGCGGTCACCAAGGGGGCGTGGGAGCGGCCGCAGTGCTGGTCTCGACCACCACAGACACCACGATTACCACGGCCACCACGGCCACCGCGGTCAAGCCGCTCGGCAAAGAAACCACCCACACGGTGTACGCGGCCGAGCTCGCAGGGGTCGCCCTGGCCCTGGAGCTCGCCGCAGACAAACCTCACCGACACCTGACCATCTTCATCGACAACCAGGCTGCTGTGCGAGCCCTTGCGGACCCAGACCGGCGACAGTCTGGTCAATACCTCGTCCGCGGTATCACCAAGCAAATCGACCGCCTCCACGCCCGCGGCGGGCAGCTCCACGTGCAGTGGCTGCCCGGCCACGAAGGGGTGGCGGGCAACGAGCACACGGACACCATGGCTAAAACTGCCGCCACCGCAGCCGGCCACACGGACTTCACCCCCCCAACGCGCCTGGTGGCTTCGTGCCGCCGGCTCCTGCGGGACAAAGCCACCGCGGCGTGGAAAGCCGCGTGGGGACCTGGTGCCAAAGGGCTCCACGCGCGGCAGATCCTGCCCGAACCCACGAAAGATGTGCTCAAGCTCCACGAGGGGCTGCACCGGGCGTATAGCTCGGTCCTGATCCAGATGCAGACGGGGAAAATCGCCCTCGCGGGCTACCTCGGCACCTTCAACGCCATGGACTCCACCGCGTGCCCCTGCAGTCAGGGGCCGCAGTCAGTTCAACACGTACTTACCGCATGTCAACGCCATGCAACCTTGCGGTCAAACACACTGTGGAAACACGGCCGCGCCACGGACTACCGCATGATCCTCCGGACCCCGGAACTGGCGCGGCGGGCATGTCAATACATGCTACAGACACGGCTCCTCGGCCAATTCAGGGGCCTAGAGGACACGATTATCATGCAGGCCCGCAGTACGGGCCACCAAGCGGAGGATATAGGAGATGCCCCGGAAGGAGGGTAAGGGGGCTTACCGAGCAATCGGAGATGATATTCATAAAGGGACCGGCAGAGCCGCAGGCCCCTCGGGGTCGGCGGTGCAGGACAACGGCAACAAGGACATCTCGGGCCCGTACCAGGCGGCGGGCGAGCTCGGCAGGGAGGTGGAAGTCGGGAGCTAATGCAGCTAGATACCACGATGAAAAGACGAGAGGAAAGGTAGGTCCGAAGGTGAATATAGCCCTACTGACGATGAACTGTAAAGGAGCGAGCTGCGTTGGCCGGGATGGATGAATATGGGACCTAAAAGCTTCATGTAATTAGTACCATATCGGCGGTAGCCTGGCCGTCAACGGACGACCTCCGCCACTCGGCAATAGGCTGACAGATGCGAGTATGAATGAATAATAATAATAATAATATAAGGTGATGATATGAACCAGCGAGTGCGAACAAGCGCGGCCGCGCGGTGAGGCGCGGGTCCAACGCGGAGGGGTGGGACCGGTGGTACGGGAGCCGCAGCGGGGACCGGGGATGGCGGACATGAGAACAAGGATGAGGGCGAGGGCGAGGGCGAGATGAGGAGGTGTATGAAGCCGCGGCAGCCATGATATCTTGGGGGCTGCGGGAGCTGGCGCGGTGGTTGGATGGAGTTGCGTATCCCCTGCGAGAGGTGCGGGATGAAGTCTCATTAGAGATTATGTTTGCGTTGTTTGTTTCCTTTGTTTGACATGTTTGTATTCCTCGGCCGCCACTGCGGCGGCCACCCCCCGCGCGGGCCGCGGGTTTCTCCGGGCGGAGCGCCGCTCCGCCCAACCCTGCATGGCGGCCAATTAGTTAGGCAAGCTAGGACAGGATAATGAGGGCTACTACTACTACTACTACTCGGTGACAAGTGGAAGGACGAATGGCAACGCGCGGGCGCAAGCGACCCGGGGGCCCTGCTGCGGCAGTGGAAACCGCAGATTGACAAAAACACGCTGCGGCTGTACGAGGGAATGACCCCGGCCGAGCGGAGCGTGCTCCTGCAGGCGCGCACGGGCAAGATCAGGCTCAATGACTGGCTCTTCCAAGCCAAACGAACCGACCGCCGCACATGCCCCCAGTGCCCAGCACGGCGACTGGAGACCCTCCACCACGTGATCATCTGTAAACGGCTGGCTGCCGATGACGTAAGGGTCTTGGGAGTAGGCGTCGTTTAGGCGGCTAGTCCCCTACTTGTCGACAGATGTCTCTACGA